>VZQC01003076.1:3355966-3368841 GCA_009823505.1 Rhizomys pruinosus
AAAAAAAAAAAAAACAAAGTACCCGATGAAGGGATCTGCAAAGCAGCCAGAAGGAAAAGACAAGCTAACAGCAAAAGAAATGTGAATTAGGCTGGTGGTTGACTTCTCCTCCCAAGCAACAATGGAACTAGAGGTAAACAGAATAACAATTTCAATTATTAGTCATGACCTAGAAGTGTTTATTTACTAAGTGAAAATATTTTTCAAGAACCAAGATTGTGTCAGTCAAACTCTGTTTTAAATCCTCAAGAAGCACAGCTAGAGGGGCTGGAGAGATGGCTCAGCAGTTAAAAGCACCAACTGCTCTTGCAGAGGACCCAGGTTCGATTCCCAGCACCCACATGGTGGCTAAGAACCATCTTTAACTCCAGTTCCAGGGGAATCTGACACCCTCTTCTGACCTCCTTGGCATTGCATGACATGGGTGCACTAACCTACATGCAGACAGTACACTCATACACATAAAAAAATAATAAAAATAATTTTTTTAATTTATTTTTTAAAAAAGCACAGCTAAAAACAGAGATTCCTGAATCAATAATTAGCTGAGATATTTTAATACTGAGTGACTTAGAAGAAATAAATCAGCAGAAGAAACAAAGTAACAATCTAGTTTCAGCTGAAGTCTAGCCTTAGCCTGATGCCAGGAGAGTTCTGGCAACCCATGTGCTTGTCCTACCTTGGAGCAAAAGGCTTGGGCTTTAAAAAAAAAAAAAGACCCAGTTTGTAATTATTAATTACTTCAAGTATCTTCTCTCAAATATCATCATTTTAACTGGTGTTCTGAAGCCATGGTAACCAAACAATTTGGGCATTTTATTATTTATTTTAACTTTATATATATCATAGACAATATATTCATTTAATTTTTTTATATTTATGCCCAATAGTCTTCTATATAAGAAATGTACTTGATATGAATAGTCACTACTATTATCTATTTTGTGTTTTCAGTATCAGTTATGATTATATCTATTTTCATTTTTAATGCTTTATTTTCTTTGAAAACACATTGTGTTTTGACCATATTCAGACCTCCTCTCCCATCTCCAGCTCCTCTTTGCCCTTGGAACAGCAGGCAATCAGAGAGTACTCAGGAATTTTCTGCTTTCTTTGAGAAACTGTGGACCAGAAACCTAACACCCCCTCCACGACCCCTTGCCTGGGTTCTCACCTAGCCCCCCTTAGATGCCATTCCATACTGGCTCTTTTTATATTGAGCTCAGCCCAGGTACCCTGAAGTAAAACTTATCCCAGAGTGCCTATAACCTTGCTGTCTCTTATTTTGGGGGGCACACGCCATAATCTAACACTTTTTTTTAATTTTTATTGAGCGTATTTCATACATCTCTTCTTATATACTATATTCACATTAACATAAAGTGGTCCGGAAACTGAACACCAAACACTATTCAGCTGAGCCTTAACCTGACACGTTGGGGAAACAGTCAACAAAGATACAAACATTAAACAAAGGTCACCTATGCATACCAAGAGGCACCACCACACAAGTCCAGATGCCTGGTTTTCATTGAAAGTCACAGACAGACAGCGTGAATCATCAAGGTTAGCACTCCCAGTGTAATGTTTCCTAAGAATGTAAACTCAGTGGATGTACAGGACAATGATTTCAAAGTAGCAATTATAAGCACATTCGGGTGAGGAGATGTGAAAACAAGATTCAATGAAGATTCTGAAAACACATTTGAATGAAAAAATGAAAATAATTCAAAACATGAAATTGGAATTCAATAAAAAGGCAGAATCTCTGAAGAAAAGCCCAAATGAAATTTTTTAAAAATTTCAGGAGCTCAAAACAAAACCCTAAAACAAAGAAGCAAAAAGAAAGTGGAGAAAATAGAATAGACAATACTGAATCTTGAAGACAAGGTTGAGGAAATGGATTGCTCGATCAAAAAAAAAAAAAAAGTCACCATCAGTGATAGGAAGGGAATATGCAAGATCTTTAATACACTATAAAAAGAATAAACTTGTGAATCATGGGTATAGAAGAAGGAGAAGAAACACAGATCAAAGGCACAGAAAATATTTTTAAGAAAATCAAAGAAAAAAATCTTCCCAAGTCTAAGGGGATACCTATCAAGGTACAAGAGGTATACAGAACATCAGGTAGGAGGAACAGAAAATTAACTACCCATGCCATATAATGGTCAAAACACTAAATAAGGGGCTGGAGAGATGCCTCAGCGGTTAAGACCACTGGGTGCTCTTGCAGAGGACCTGAGTTCAGTTTCCAGCACCCACATGTCAGCTAACAATTGTCTGTAACTCCAGCTGCAGGGAACCTGACACCCTCTTCTGACTTCCACAAGCATTACATGACACAAGTACACATACATACATGCAGACAATTCACTCATACATATAAAATTAAAATACTTCTTAAAAACAGTAAATAAACGCCTGGCGTGGTGGCACATGCCTTTAATCCTAGCATTTGGAAGGCAGAGGCAGGCAGATCTTTGTGAGTTCAAGGCCAGCCTGGTCTATAGAGTGAGTTCCAGAACAGCTGGGGCTACAGGGAGATCCTGTCTCAAAAAGACCAAAAAAAAACAAAAAAAACAAAAACAAAAAACAGTAAATAAACATAATAAAGACAAGATATTGAAAGCTGTAAGAAAGACCAAGTTGCACATAAAGGCAGGTCTATCAGAATAACAGCTGACTTTTCATTGAAGACTATCAAAACCAGAAGGGCTTTGATCCATTTCCTACAATTCATGAAAGAACAATTTCCACCCCAGACTATGATACCCAGCAAAGCTATCACTTGTAATTGAATGACAAAGAAAAACTTTCCATGATAAAAACAAACTTAAGGAATTTACATTCATGAAGCCAGATCTACAAAGAATACTCAATGGAATACTTCAGTCTAAAGAGAGTAAATACTCTCTATTGTGTACGAAGTAGGTATAAACAATTTTAGAGCAGATACCCAAGGTATAAGAAAATAATACTACAACCCCAACATAACAGGAATTAATAAACATTGGTCAACTAGTAAAAAGACACAGACTAATGGACAGGATTAGAAAAGTATCCATTTATTTGCTCCCTCCAAGAATACACCTCACTGTCAGAGATAGACACCATCTTGGGATAAAAGGACAGAAAAGGTGTTCCAAGCAAACAGAACTCAGAAGCAGGTGTAGCTATTCCAATATCTGAAAAAAATAGACTTTAAACTAAAACTAGTCAGAAGAGATAAAGAAGGCCATTTCATAGATATTAAAGAAAAAAAAAAACACCAAGAAGATATTATAATCTTAAATAGATATACACCACACACTGGGTGCAATTTCACAAAAGAAACTCTATTTGATCTAAAAATCTCACTTTGACTCAAACACAATAATAGTGGCTAACTTCATTACTGCCCTGTCCCAACAACCAGGTCAGCCAGACAAACACTAAGTAGAGAAAACCTGGAGTTAATTACCATCATAAATCAAATGTACCTAACAGACATCTACAAAACATTCCACCCAAGCACCAAAAAGTACAATTGTTTCTCAGCAACCCATGGAACTTTCTCTGAAATTGAACTCATATTAGTACATAAAGGAAGTCCCACCAATTTAGGAAAATTGATACAACATCCTACATTCTATGTGACCACAAAGGAATAAAGCTGGATATCGACAACAATAAAATGGGGAAAAGTACACACAAACTCTTGGAAACTAAACAACACACACTACTAAATGACACTTGGATTAAGTGGGAAATTTAAGAATTCTTAGAATTGAATGAAAATGAAAACACAGTATATAAAAATTTATGGCACACAATGAATGCAGTCCTAAAAGGAAAATATATACCATTGCCTATACCAGAAGATTAGAAACATCTCATATAAATAAATTAACGATGCACCTGATGGCTTTGAAAAATCGGGAACAGGACTCCTATAGCTCACTTGTTAAGCCCAACAATTGATAATTGGGACTTCATGAAACTGAAAAGGATACTATCATTCAAGTGCACAGGCAGCCTAGAGAATGGGAAAAATATATTTACCAGCTGTATTTCTGATAGAGGATTGACATCTGAAATATATGAATACTCAAAAACTAACTTCAAAGAAACAAACAACTCAATTTAAAAATGGAACAAGAAGCTTAACAAGGAATTCTCATGGGGTGGGGGGGAAGGGAAAGGGAAATATGCCTAAACTGAATTGAAAAATGATATATGAAATACACAAAACATCAATAAAAAAATTTTAATCATTAAATGAGGTGACACACACAAAAAAGGTTGAACTGTAGATGGTGGAAAATACTTAAGAAAATGTTTGTCTTTACTCATCAGGGAAATGTGAATTAAAACCCCTTTGAGGGTTTCTATATGGCTTTCTCTCAAGACTTTTAGGGTTAGTTATCCCTCCCCATACTCCCTCCTCCCCAGCCTCCCACTGCCCACCCCATTTAACCCCTCCTAGTTTGTCTTTCTCCTTTCATATCACTGCATTCTACCACCTCTATCCCATGAAGCCTCCAGCCACATGGCCACTTATTAGTTTCATGACCTCTCTGGATTTTCAAATGGAAACATGCATTTCTAAGAATTCAAAGCTGGCATTCAATTATGAGATAGAATATGTGACATTTGTCTTTATGAGTTTGAGTTACCTCACTCAGGATGATTGTTTCCAGGCCTATTCATTTATTTGTGAATTTCATAATTTTTAAGAGCTGGATAATATTCCATTAATCAGTTGTTGGACATCTAAGTTGTTTCCAATTTCTGGCTATTACAAAAAGGGAAGCAGTGAATATGGATGAACAAATATCTCTGTAATAAGATATACAGTCTTTCAGGTATATTCCCAACACTGGTATGTCTGGGTCATATTCCAAGCTTCTTGAGAACTCTCCACACTGATTTCCATAGTGGCTGTACCAGTTTTCACTCTCGCCTACAGTGGATAGAACTTCATCTCCACTGGCTAGCTTTCATAGTGCTGAAAAGTGCTATGCATGCTGCCAGAAGGAAAAAAATAATCATCAGCCTTACCCAGCCATGGATAAAGCTGTGAACTATAATAAACAACTGGCCTGGCAAGATATGCCCACTGGTACAATAATGGCACAAATAGTATGGGAGTAACCAAAAACTCTGTAATTGGATTTAAGATCTGCTTTCTAGGATGGAACCTATACCTGATATTAATATCAGGCTCCTAGCCTGAGCTAGACAGGTCACAAGACAGGGGAGAACCTAATACTAGTTTTCTACTAAATAATTATCATATTCAACTGACTCTTAATGACTTATGGTTATACCTATAGATTAATATATCTGTCAACTCCCACCAGAGAAATTTCCTTATGCAGTAGATGGTGCTTAACACAGAAACCCACAACTGGCCAACCTTTAAAAAAATAAGAGGCCACAGAATGCTTATCCCTGAACAGGATACCTATATCAAACTTCTGCCTCCCAAGGCTCAGGAATCAGTGGGAAACAGGGAGGTGGTAAACTACCACAAGGAAATAGTTTTCCAGGCAGCTTGTCAGTTGCTCATATGGACTCACAGTAACAGTTGACAGTATGCACAAGTCCCATGCAAGCTCAAACCAGACACTATCTCACCATAGACTGGAGAAATGGATAAGAAGCTCTAACCCCACCTAAGGAAACTGTGGCAACAGACAGTTGCTTGTAGGGGCAGAGACAGTCTCATTCAAGCATGGGACTCTTGGTAGGTTAACACTGAAACCCGCACTGAAGGTCATTTAGAGGGTCATTTAGAGACACATATTAGACCATATAGGATATATATATATATATATATATATGTAATTTATAATAAGATAAATTAAATTGGGCAGGGGCAATAAGGGGAGGTGCAGATAGGGGCGGGACCTAAATATCATCAAATTACATTGTACGAAAATCACAAAAATCCGCCAGGTGTGCTGGTGCACGCCTTTTATCCCAGCACTCAGGAGCCAGAGGCAGGTGGATCTCTGTGAGTTCAAGGCCAGCCTGGTCTACAGAGCGAGCTCCAGGCCAGCTGAGACCAAAGGGAGACCCTGTCTCAAAAAGACCAAAAAAGAAAAGAATCACAAAAATTCAATTAAAAAAAAAACTTCATCTCTACTGGCTAGCTTTCATAGTGCTAGAAGTTACTATGCATGTGACCTAAAGAAAAAAATAATCACTAACCTTACCCAGTTGTGAATCCTATGTGCTTTAACAACATCTGTCCTAGTAAGATATGATGTCTGGTGGAATAGTGGCACAAATATTATGGGAGAAGCCACTCACTTTCTAATTGACTTTAAAGTCTGCTTCATAAAATGAAGCCCATACCTGACATTAATATCAGGCCTACAAACATGGGGCTAGACTAGTCACAGGGAATAGGGGAGAGCCTAATACTATTATTTGGCTAAATACATACAGCATTAAAACAATTCCTAATGACTTGTGTCCTAGTTTGTCTTCCATTGCTGTGACAAAACACTCTGACTGACACCAACTTGGGGAGGAAAGGGTTTATTCAGCTTACATCTCCTGGGTCACAGTTCATCACTTAGGGAGCCCAAGGCAGGAACTCAGGGCAGGAACCTGGAGGCAGGAGCTGAAGCACAAGCCATGGAGGAATGCTGTTCACTGGCTTGCTCCCNTTTAACCCTCAATGTATTTTTTTCTGCCCATTCCATTTGATTCCACAATCCCTCCCCGCAAACACCAGAGGTCAGTCTGCACAGCAATGCCCACTCTCAGTAACCAATTTTCTTTTTAGTTATTTTTTCATTGCTGTGACAAAACACTCTGACCAATTCACATCTGGGGAGAAAAGGGTTTTTTATTTGGCTCACATCTCCTGGGTCCAAGTCTCATCAACAGTGGGAGCCCAACAGAGGAACTCAGGACAGGAACTTGGAGGCAGGAGCTGAACACAGGGCCATGGAGGAATGCTGCTTACTGGCTGCGTTGCAGGCCCCATGCCCACCTGCGTTCTTATACTCTACAAAACAAACTGCCCGGGTTGGCATACACCCAAGTGGGCTGGGCCCTCATAATTGCTCAACAATCAAGAACAATACCCACAGCAAATGGCCACAGGCAGTCCAATGGAGCCAATTTCTCATTGAGGCTGCCCTCAACCCAGGTTGTCAATGTTGACACTAAGCTATCCAGCACAAGGGCAGTATCATGTTAAAATATTTGTTAATGTAATAGGTCAAATAATATATTTTATAATACATTTTTTATACATTCACTTTCCCTTTTCCCTCTTTTTATTGAATTGTTTATATAATAATATTTTATTGTATTTATAACCCTTCCCCTATCTGTACCCTCCACCCAATTTCATGTTCTCCTCTTATCTCTCTCTAATATATATGTATATATATATACATGTATATATATATATATATTTCATTGTATATATATATCATATATATAGTATAGACATATATATATATGTCTAATATAATATATCAATGTAAATCTATCATATATTATATTTTATTATATCATTACATGTATTAAGATTGATAAATATATTATGTAGTCTCACTATTAATATTACTTACATCTATCTTCCTGAGTCTGCAGAGCATTGTTCCCCTGCTGTGTGGATCTATCCACTTGAGCATGTTACGCTGCGTCCTCTCCTTAGGTCTGCCCAGCGAGTTGATTTCCCATTTTCGGTTGGTGGGGTTTCTTACCTGTGTCCCTACATCTGTGCTGAGATTTTGTTTGGGTGGAGTTTACATGGTATTTTGTGCCTGCTGTGCCCCTATGTTTGTGAGTTCTTCGTCCTTTCCCATCTGTCAGGAAAACTCTGGTTTCCTTGTGGTCATCCACCGACTTTGGCCTCTTACGATCTTTCCATAACTATTCCACAATGAACCCTGAAATTTTGGAGGCAGAAGTTTGATACAGGTTCCCAGTTCAGGGGTAATCAGTTTGCACTTTCTTATTTTATGAATGTTTGCCAGTTGTGGGTTTCTGCATTAATTACCATCTGCTGCACAAGGAAGTTTCCTTGGTGAGAGTTAAGAGAGGCATTAATGTATAGGTATAACAAGTTGTGTTGGATAGCTTTAGTGTCAACTTGACACACTTGGGTTGAGGGAGCCTCAATTGGGGAATTGGCTCCATTGGATTGGCCTGTGGCCACATCTGTGGAGTATTGTTTGATTGTTGAGCAATGTGGGAGGGCCCAGCCCACAATGAGTAGTGCCACCCTGGGCAGGTTGTTGTGTACTGTATAAGAAGGCAGGCTGGGCATGAGTCAGGGGAGCACCACAATCCTCCCCCAAATCACCAAGGTCAGGTCTGTCACAGCAATAACCCACTCTCTGATACCAATTTCTGTTCTAGTTCATTTTTCCATTGCTGTGACAAAACACTCTGACCAATTCCAACTTGGGGAGGAAAGGGTTTTTATTTGGCTCACATCTCCTGGGTCACAGCTCATCACAGTGGGAGCCCAGCATAGGAACTCAGGACAGGAACTTGGAGGCAGGAGCTGAAGCACAGGCCATGGAGGAATGCTGCTTACTGGCTTGCTTGCCTGGCCCATGCCCAGCCTGCTTTCTTATACTCTACAAAACAAACTGCCCAGGGTGGCACCACCCATAGTGGGCTGGGCCCTCATACATTGCTCAACAATCAAGACAATACTCCACAGACATGGCCACAGGCCAGTCCAATGGAGCCAATTTCTCAATTGAGGCTCCCTCAACCCAGGTATGTCAAGTTGACACTAAAGCTATCCAGCACAGGGCATTATCATTTAAAATATTTGTTAATGTAATAGGTCAAATAATATATTTTATAATACATTTTTTTACATTCATCCCTTTTTCCTCTTTTTTATTGAATTTTATATAATATATTTTTATTGTATTTATAACCCTTCCCCTATCTGTACTCTCCACCCAATTTCATGTTCTCTCTCTCTCTCTCTCATATATATGTATATATATATACATGTATATATATATATATACATGTATATATAATATACATATATATGTATATATATACATGTATATATATATATATACATGTATATATATATACATATATATGAGAGAGAGAGAGAGAGAACATGAAATTGGGTGGAGAGTACAGATAGGGGAAGGGTTATAAATACAATAAAAATATATTATATAAAATTCAATAAAAAAGAGGAAAAAGGGATGAATGTAAAAAAATGTATTATAAAATATATTATTTGACCTATTACATTAACAAATATTTTAAATGATAATGCCCTGTGCTGGATAGCTTTAGTGTCAACTTGACATACCTGGGTTGAGGGAGCCTCAATTGAGAAATTGGCTCCATTGGACTGGCCTGTGGCCATGTCTGTGGAGTATTGTCTTGATTGTTGAGCAATGTATGAGGGCCCAGCCCACTATGGGTGGTGCCACCCTGGGCAGTTTGTTTTGTAGAGTATAAGAAAGCAGGCTGGGCATGGGCCAGGCAAGCAAGCCAGTAAGCAGCATTCCTCCATGGCCTGTGCTTCAGCTCCTGCCTCCAAGTTCCTGTCCTGAGTTCCTATGCTGGGCTCCCACTGTGATGAGCTGTGACCCAGGAGATGTGAGCCAAATAAAAACCCTTTCCTCCCCAAGTTGGAATTGGTCAGAGTGTTTTGTCACAGCAATGGAAAAATGAACTAGAACAGAAATTGGTATCAGAGAGTGGGTTATTGCTGTGACAGACCTGACCTTGGTGATTTGGGGGAGGATTGTGGAATCATTTGGAACTTTGGGCCAGAAAAAAATCATTGAGTGTCTAAAGTTTATTGCTGTGGAACTTGGAACAGTTATGTTGAAAGAGTTGTAGACAATGGAGGCCTGGCTTGTGAAGCTTCAAGGGGAAGCAGAGACCATCAGGGCTGTTTGCATGATATTTTTAAATTAAGAATTTGTGGGTTCTGGTCAGCTGGGGCTGAAGAATCAGCTGTGACAAGAGACCAGCATCACTGTGGTGAAGTCTTCTGGGAAGAATTTACTCAGGGTCAGCACACAGAAGCTGTGGTTCAGAGGGGGCCCAACCCTCCACCTCAAGCCAGAAGCAGGACTTGGTAATGTGTAAGAGTCTCCTATGTGGTTCTGGTGTTGCAATGTGAAAGGGTCACAGAGAGCAGCTGAGGCTTGGCACTGTGAGAGGCCAGGAAAGGCCTTTGGTGGAAGTGCACCTTCCCTTGCAGTGAATACCCAGGATTGGAGGAGTCAGGAAAATAAGCTGAGGCTTTGCACCAGGAGAGGTCAGAAGTGCCCACTGGTGAAGGAGCAGCCTCAGTTTTGGTGAAGAACCCAGCTTTTTGGAGATGCCAGGACCGTGGGACGACCACCAAGAGCAGCAGCAGGTGTGGAATGGAGTCGCCTGGGCCTGTGAGATGAGCTGTGTGTGCCACGGATGACAGAGTCAGAGAGGGGGAGCTGCCGAGACCCTTTGGAGCCCAGAAGATTGTGAGTGAATCCCAGGTGTCCAGCTTTGAGCTACTTTGCTGGACTTAGGTTTTGCTTAGGTATGCCCGATTCTTCCCTTTGAAATAAGACAATACATGTTTTGGATTTTACAGGAGCCCACAGGTAACAGACTTTTAACAAACTGTGAACTTTTAAATGTCTGGACTTTAAGAACTCCAGGGCTTTTAAGGTTGTAATGTCTTACGTTGTGATTAATGTTAACATCATACCTTGGGGACAAGAAACAGAAAGGTGAAGGTTTAACAGTGATGTGTTTTGTGTGTCAAGTTGACAAGGGGTCAATTGTGCTATGTAGCTTTAGTGTCAACTTGAAACACCTGGGCTGAGGGAGCCTCAATTGGGGAACTGGCTCCACTGAACTGGCCTGTCTTGATTGTTGAGCAATGTAGGAGAGCCCAGCCCACTATGGGTAGTGCCACCCCTGGGCAGGTTGTTGTGTAGAGTATAAGAAAGCAGGCTGGGCATGGGGTCAGGCAAGCAAGCCAGTAAGCAGCATTCCTCCATGGCCTGTGCTTCAGCTCCTGCCTCCAGGTTCCTGCCCTGAGTTCCTATGCTGGGCTCCCTCCGTGATGAGCTGTGACCCAGGAGATGTGAGCCAAATAAAAACCCTTTCCTCCCCAAGTTGGAACTAGTCAGACAGAGTGTTTTGTCACAGCAATGGAAAAGTGAGCAAGAACATGCTCCATGTTAAGGATGGAGGAAAGCACACTAAGATTAAAGTGTAAAACTTGTATATTTCTGGAGAATAATTTGAGGCTTTATATAAAAATTTTAAGCTACATATTTTATCAAGCCATTCCATTTTTAGGGGTGCATTTTAGGAAATTATTTGAGATGTTCTGAGAGATGAGTTATTCATAATAGGTAAGCACTGCAATCTAAATGTCCAACAATAGGAAACATCAAATTTTCCCTAATATGTTTCTGTTCCTTAGAGCAATAGTCTTAAGAGATTCTGCTTACAAAAGAATTCAATGGCCAACTAAATATAGGAATGTTTGTGGAGCAAAGGCAAAATTTTATAAAGCAGGTTAGCATCTGTGATTGTGTCTGAAGCTCAAGTCTGGATTCATAACTGGCCCAAAAGTCCAAGCTGAGCTTCCCTGCTCGTGTGCACAACCATCAGAACTCAGCAGTTTGAGTTCACTTTGTTGATTTATTATCATATTTGAAATTCTGTCCTCATGCTATAAAAAAAGGTTCATTTTTAAAATTCTTCGTGTAACAGATAATCCAATACTTAAGAGGTTTAAAACAATGAACGTTTGTTATTTTACGCTTTCTATGAATCGGGAACCTGGACATAACGTGGCTAGGTGTCTCTGACTCAGTCCTCCCAGAAGCTAAAAACAAGTTGTTTACAGGCCTTTGCTCTTACCAAAGACCTAATGGGAGGAGGATCAGCTGCATGCTCATATTTGTTGCTGGCATGCTTCAGTTCCTCGTTGATTGCTGGTCAAGGGCCTCCTTCCATTCTCTCCCACAGAGAATATGGCAGTCAGCTTCCCTCAGATAGATGTCAGTGAAAGAGCAAAAGACACCATAAGAAAGAAGCCATAGTCTTTGTACAGCCTAGCCTTAGAAATGATATCTCTGGGCTGTAGAGATGGCCTAGCGGTTAAGAGCGCCGACCACTCTTACAGAGGACCCGGGTTTGATCCCCAGCACCCACATGGCGGCCGAGAACCATCCGAAGCTCCAATTCCAGGAGAACTCCAGTTCCAGGGGAATCCGACACCTCTTCTGACCTCCGCAGCATTGCACGACACAGGTGCACAAACCTGCATGCAGACAGTACATTCATACACATACAGAAATAAATAAAATAAAATAAAAAGAAATGATATCTCATTTTCTGCCATATTGTACTTGCTAGAAATCAATTACTAGGTCCTGTTCAGAGCACCTGGAAAATAAGATCACTTGGGGTTGCTAGCAGCCACCTACACCACCACCAGTGTGAAAGAAAGCCCTTGAAAGTCTTGGTTTGTCAAAGCTTGCTATAACTTCTTCTCTAACCCAGTGGGGTCAGGCTGATGGAAGGGCAAAGCAGCATGCCGAGAAGGTAATTAGCGACACACATAAGGGTGGGTAGCTAACATCAGTTCCTTTCCTGTTTACTTTGATGAGGTTCTAGGGAACCAGAGGAGATTCTTAGACCAGAAAGGGCATTAGTGGGCAGTAATAGATAGGTGAAGTCAAAAATGGAGAGAAGGATGAAAATGTCTCCAAATCTGAGAGAAGAGACTGCCAGGATTGTTTCTAGATTTTGCTACTTTTTTTTTTTTTTTTTTTTTTTGGTCTTTTCGAGACAGGGTCTCCCTGTATCCCCAGCTGTCCTGGAACTCACTCTGTAGATCAGGCTGGCCTTGAACTCAC
>VZQC01003076.1:3369029-3426278 GCA_009823505.1 Rhizomys pruinosus
AATGTAAACTTTTTGCCATATTTGCTTCTTACAGCATCTAAAAAAAATTCAGGAGGAGGAGCTGGAGAGGTGGCTCAGCAGTTAAGAGCACTGGCAGTTTCTGCAGAAGATCCAGAATCCAATCCAGCACCCACATGGTGACTAACAGCCATCTATAGATCCGACTTCCTCTTCTGTTCTCCAGGAGCATTGCACGGCATGGGTGTGCTAGCATAATTCCATACAGCATGTGCATACATGAAAAAAATTAAAATAAAAAAAATTTAAGAACAAGAAAATTCAGGAGTAAAGAGGAGGTGGTAACATTGCAATCAAGCCAGTGTCATATTTTATCTTCAGCATGAAATACTGTCTTGCCAAAGCTTGTGCACTTATCCAAATCATTGGATATGCTAACAGAAAAGCCCCCACATGATGACGTCAGTCAGACAACCAATTTGGAGAATTGTGAAAAGTTTTTCTGACCTGGAGTCCTCCAATGTAAGACCTCAGCCAAAATATTTGTTGATACACTGGTATGCCTCTTTCTCTAAATCAACAAGAATAGTCTTTTTCCTGTGAAATGAACCCAAATGATCTTTTTTTAAAATATTTTTATTGTACATACAAGCTCCTCCAGCTGGATAGTGGGAGCCTTGGGCTGTGTGGGTTTGGGCACAACTGCTTGCAAATTGGTTTTACATGAAGGATGCTTGTACTCAAAACTTATTACTTATTGTTTAAAAAAATGAAATAAATGAAAGTAAATGGAAAAAAATATTTTTAGGCTTTTATTGATGTTTTGTGTATTTTTATTGAGTTTTTGTATATTTCATATAACAGTTCTTAATAAAATTTAGACCCCTCCCCTCATCCACACTCCCCATACGCCACCACCAGATTTCATGCATTTGTCATATATGTTAAGTCCTGTCAGGTCAAACATTCGTCCCCAGATGTCCCTTGCTGCAACTTCATCCACTAGAGTCTAGTCCACCTTTCTAGAGTCACTCCCTTAAAGATCAACTCTCCCTCACCCAGCAATAATCAGTTGTCAATACTTCCACAGCTAAGGGTGGGCCCTGCTGCCATTTCCCCACTGCTGGGATTTTGTCTGAGTCATCATGGGTCATGTGCATGCTGTCACCATTGCTGCAAGTTCATATGAGCAACTTCCCAGAGGCCTGGAAGACTTTGTTTCCTTATGTTTATGCACTAACCCTGGCTCTTACAACCTTCCTACTTCCTCTTCTGCAATGGTCCTTGAGCCACGAGTTTGATCTAGGAGTCCTATCCAGGGTCACACACTCTACAGTCTCTTATTCTCTAAAGCTTGGCCAGTTGGGGCCTGAGTGCATCACACTCTGTTGCATGAGGAAGCTTCACTGGTGAGAGCTGAGGGATGTCTTAGTATTTTCTCTTCCCCATGTTCTGCTATATTCCATGAGCCTTACGTGTAGAGCTTCTACAGAAATATGTCTCTTAGGGCTGATCATCTCTCGAACATTCTGTGTGTGACCAGTTGTGGAACTCTGCAGTAGCCTCCATCTGTAACAAAAAGGTTCTTTCGTGAGTAGTGTGCAGTATATGTGTCTGTAAATACAAGGCTCCATATTTAGCATACAGTAAGAAATTTCAATTGTCTAAGGATATGACAGAGATAGGGTTTTCTCTAGGGTCTCTGAGCTTTCCAGCCATTTGTATTTGGCTGTATTTAAAGTGCCACCCATGAGTTCCCTTCCATTGAGAGGGCTTTAAGTCTAATTAGATAGCTGTTGATTACCCCCTAGATAAAAGTACCCCTACTGTACCAATAAAGCTAGTTTGGTGTGTCAGTCATTGTGGTTATTAGGCTTTGGAGCTGGGTTGGACACTGATTGTCTCCCTTAGCAGCTCGCATAGCATCCTCTAGAACAATGAGAGCTGGTCTTCAGGGAGAAGGCTTCCAGGTCAGTCCCAGCTCCCATTGCAACCGAAATGGTCTCATCTTCCCTACTACTCTCTACTCAGTACAATACATGAACCATGTGATCATGTTCGTCTTCCCTGGCAAAGCTGCTTTGAGGCATGATCTCTTTCTCTACTCTTCTAGGATCAGCTGAGTAACATACAAGGTATTTCCTATTTCTAATTTTTACAACTCTTTTCAGCAAACAGCAGGTAATCAATTTTAATGCAAGGCCATTTTCATTATGTGTCTACTAGAGAGGACATCCTTGCATAAAAATAAATGGTAATAATACAAAGAAAAAGTTTGCTCATATGGTAATAACAGCCTTCCTAAATTACAATGGTTGTGTTACCCAGAAGTCTAATATGAAATGTGGATGTTATCTCAGAAGACACAGAATTTATTATTTCCCTCCTACTTGGCATTTTAGAGCAATTGGAAGCAGTTTCTGAGAAAACATTTCAGTACATTATTTTCCAAGTGAGAAAAAAATTCAACAATAAAATGACTCATTTAAAGGTCCACTTCAGCAAAAGGTTGTCCACCCTACCCTGGTCATTACGTCAAGTCTAGTGTGTACTAATTGACACAGTATATTGTTTTCCTGAAGAATTAAGGCTATTAAGTTGGGTTCTAAAGCCATAATAAGCTGAGTTTTTAATTAAGCAGAGGGAGAAGGGACTGGCAGTGTCAGAGCAAAACTGAGGAAGGCTGTAATCTGGAGCTCTCCTCAGTCACAATTTTCTATTCATGAAGACTAGAGGACACAGTACAAAGTAGTAGACATGTTGATCCAGCTCTGAACAAGTTTCTCACCATTGAATTACCCAACATGGCATGCTATTTAAAACTGAGAGCATGGGGCTGGAGAAATGGCTCAGTGGTTAAGAGCACTGGCTGCTCTTGCAGAGGACCCCGGTTCGATTCCCAGCACCCACATGGTGGCTAAGAACCATCTTTAACTCCAGTTCTGGGGGAATCTGACACCCTCTTCTGACCTCCACAGCATTGCAGGACATGGGTGCACCTACCTACATGCAGACAGTACACTCTATACACATAAAAGAGAAAAAAAAATATAGTGTGTTTTAAGAAAAAGCTGAGAGCATATGAAGCAACTGATACTATTTCTTCATCCTTTCATCAAAGTGAAAGATTTTCCAATACACTTAGTTTCAGCTAGCTACCTTTTAGCCAGTACCGTCTCATGAATGCTGACCTAGATTAAGTCAGAGGAAGGTATTTTCTCCAGTATTTCACACTCTTCAAAGCCACTAGAAAGTCTGTGTTCATCTACCATATTGGACTTAATGCATTTTGTGTCAGTCACTAGCATGTACAAACACATAGAGATTCCACTGGTCTATGTTATGGATTAGATATGTAGTGTCTCCCAGGAGGCTCACTGACAGATGATTGAATCACAAGAGCACTAGCATAATAGGTAGATTTATCCATTCATGCATTCACAGCTGGGTGGGATATTGGAAAATAGAGTCTTCTTAAAAGTACGTCACTGGAGGTGTGCCCTTGAAGGCTGGATCTGCCGCTAGCTGGTTCCCATCATCGTTCTACCCTCAGGTTACTCTGAAGTGAACAGCCTCTGTGCTGGATAGCTCTAGTGTCAACTTGACATACCTGGGTTGAGGGAGTCTCAATTGGGGAATTGGCTCCATTGGATTGGCCTGTGGCCACATCTGAGGAGTATTGTCTTGATGGTCAAGCTGTGTGGGAGGGCCCAGCCCACAATGAGTGGTGCCACCCTGGGCAGGTTGTTGTGTACCGTATAAGAAGGCGGACTGGGCAGGAGCCAGGGGAGCAAGCCAGTGAACAGCATTCCTCCATGGCCTGTGCTTCAGCTCCTGCCTCCAGGTTCCTGCCCTGAGTTCCTGCCTTGGGCTCCCTGAGTGATGAACTGTGACCCAGGAGATGTAAGATGAATAAACCCTTTCCTCCCCAAGTTGGTGTCAGTCAGAGTGTTTTGTTACAGCAATGGAAGACAAACTAGAACAGCCTCCTCCACCATGCACTCCCACCACCCTAATCCTCTGCCTCATCTCCGCCCCAAAGCAATGAATCTGGATGACTTGGACTGAGATTTCTGAAACCATGAGCCAGAATTAGTATTTCCTCCTCCTTTTCAATCATTTTTCTCAGGTAGTTATCACAGTAGTGAAAACCTGGACAACACAGTATGGGGCATGAGGCCCTTGAAGAATCATACACGTCTACTTTCTTTGTAATTGCACACAGCAGCAGTGCTGTGCTGTGCACCCTAGCTCAGAGGCTGAGGCCTGCCCCAAAGGCACTGAAGGGCAGTGGGATAACAGGAAGCCTCAGTCTTAAATATCTATTTTATTTCCACAGTCATAATATAGACTTTTCAAGCCTACTCTCAAAAACTAAAGAAAAAAATCAATGTTCTCCATTTTACAAAAATTTTACATAAATACAAATGTATGACACAAAATAATGGTGCATCAGTTATCTTAGAATGTCTTAATTTGAAGCAAATTTTACTTCCTTTTCATTTATCCTTGTGATTATCTCACTAGTGGAACTTGCATTGCCAAGTGTAGCTCCTGGTATGTCAGAAGGGAACTGGCACGTGGAGAATGCTATACACCAGATAGAAGCCAGAGCATGGTGCTGCTCAGGGTCTGTTCCTGCTACGTAATTAGGAGATAAGCACAAGAAAATTTGGAATTCTTTAATGCACTTAAAATCGCTGTCATGAAGCAATGGATGTCAGATTTGCATGTGAAAGGACCGCGAGCAGCATGTAGGAAGAATTGTGAAATTATTATAGTATTTATTATTATAACTTGGTGTCATGCTAGTCTCATTTTAGAATGAACTATAAGAATAGATTAAATTAGTGCCATTTTCTTTCCTTGTTAACATCTTTGTCACAAGAGCAAGCTGTCAGAATTTTAGTATCTAAAATAGTCCATGGATTATTCCTCATGATAGCTGGCCATTTCTAAACCCTGGGTTTTGATTGGTTGTTCTCAACCCTGTCCTTGCAGCTTCATGGGTGGAATGCAGTGAAATAATAATCTTTTAAGCAACTAATCAGGTTGCAGACACTCTGGTGAAGGTAGGGAAGAAAGTATAGTGCTGCAATTTTAAAACAGCATTTGATAGAAAACATTATGTCCTAGGAAAATGCTTTGGACCACTGCTGAAAAATAATATCTGGCATATCACTTTAGAATAGGTATTACTCAGAGATATGTGATTTTATTAGGGTCCCTTTTTAAGTGTCTAGGATAATATACAATGAACATTTCTAGAACCAGAGTCTTATCCAACTTGAGACAAATGGCGATTTGGTAGTTTATTGTCTTTTACATTTTCTCACAGTCTAAACGTAGTCCACTGGTCCTCCAGTCTCTCTGCATCTAACAGAGAAGCTTCTTTCCACCATGATTTTCCCTTTCAAAATTCTTCATATATTGGTGATTATAAGTCTTGTTTTCCCCAGAACTATCCCACTTCATGTCTGTTATCTCAGCCAGGTTATCATCATCATCTTCTTTTACTCTTAACAGTGTCCCAGCATGGAGAATATGTTCCATGATCAGTCATTTTTCCCTCTGCTGGTTCTCAGAGCCCTTCTAAGGCTACTCCTTATTTATGGGATACTCTGATAACTTGCGCATATGTCATAGCTCCTTTATGAGACTGTGATTTCACCACCAACATTTGTTCTCAATCTAGTTCTCACAGAGAGGATGCTCAATAGATCACTTTAATGGCCAAACTACAATCATTGATTTTTCTTTTTCTACACTGGAAATTGAACCAAGGGCCTTGCACATGATAGGCAAGTCCTCTACAACTGATCTATCTCTCCAGCTCTCTTCTTTACTCAATATGTGTCAAAGTCTCATTAAGTTGCTCAGGCTGGCCTCAAACTCACTCTATAACTTAGGCAGCCTTGAACTCGAGATCTTCCTGTGTCTGGAGCCTAGTAGCTATGATTCCATACCTGTCTGACTAACTAGAATCATTAACAATTTTAAGCCTCATAACAAACCAGTAGTATCAAAAAGAAGACAGTCTTATTTTAATACCCAAAGCCTAAACTTCATCAGAAACATTCTGAGGGGGATATTACTATCCTGTGGAACCTACAAGGTACACTTTGACAAGATCATTCAGCCTAGGAAGTAGGAGATGCTAAAATACAGCCTTATTCTGTTTGCTATGCAGTGTGCTGTGCTAGCTAGTAGTGAAGGCTCTGCCTGGTATCCAGAGGGAAATCCAGATTTTTTTATGGGGTCTAAAGCAAATATAACTAGTAGAGGAGGGACGGACATATCAACAGTAACAACCGTATGTGTGTGTGTGTGTGTGTGTGTGTGTGTATTAGGTATAAAAGTAAATGCTGCCAATCCCAAAGTTATTGTTATACAGATTTTAAGTAAAACAAATGTGGATGACAACAATTTATATTTCCAATTAACTAAGGTGCATTACCGTTTTTATCAGAACCTTTAAACCAATGTTGCTTAATATACACATATTTGCTTTTACTAAGTCCTAAAACACCATGTAACCTGTAGGCAGAATCTGGGCAAAATTGGATACTTGTTGAACTCACGTCAATTAAATATACATTAATCGAATATAGGCCCATGTCCCTCTCCCGCCCCTCCCACCCCTCCTGATTCACGATTTCAGTCAGTTTTCTGATGCAGTCTTTCTGTTGTTGTTCTTTTAATATGCATCCCTCTCCACAAGAAATATTTACAACTGGGTTGTTGGTGCTAGCATCTGCAGATGAGGGATACCATTCGTCGTTTGTTTTTCTGGGGTTGTGTTACTTACAAATGTTCTCTATAATTTTTCTGTTGTACGGTATCATTTTGTAGCATTCTCTTTTACCTGTATGATGATTTAACTTAAGAAATTGAGTTTGCTTCCCAAGTTAACGACATACAGTCACCCAAAATAGTTTGGGTGAATTTGATGAAATCTGTGCCTTGATTCCTGCCTATAGGTACATGTACTACAACTGCCTTTTTGAGACTCAAGGGTCAAAAAACAAAAACCTAAAATAAAAAGGGGGGATACAGATATATATGAAACCTTTTTGTCAAAAACTTTTCAATTCAAATCTTAAAACTAACTACGGGAAAAGATTTGTATGTTTCCACAGGTCAAAACGTCACCAACTTAATGGCTGAGAAAGAAAAGACACAGCTTTGCATTGTGTAGGATGTACTAGGAAGTGCCAGCTGAAAGGTTGGCCCATCTGAACATTGAAAGGAAGAAAAGCATCAGACTGCTACAGGCATCAAACCCCTCTGTGGATCCTACTTGTAACAACTATTTATACTGATTCCTAATGAAACTTACCTTCTAGGTGCTGCAAAGTTTTAATATGAGAGATTTTCTTACCTCTCCTTCATAGAACAGGGAGGAATATGATGATGATGAGATCGTTCTCTAACTGTAAATTGAAGCCAACTGTCATAGAGGTAATTTCTTATAAAACTGGTAAAACCGCCTTCTTTAATTGACTAATACACATAGGAACTATGAAAAGGATTATTCTCTATTCAGAACCAAATATAATACTAAAGTCTCCTTAAGCTGTGCACTTAAGCAAAATATGTTAATACAGGAGAGCTCTGATATCAGCAATGGATTATTCTACCAAGGAGATGTTGGCCAGGGGACCCAAGCCCCCCCAAAAGGTAAAGGCATCTTGCCTATAAACTGGGATACCTGCAAGAAGAGAGGCAATAAGGCCCTGCTGTAGAAGACCTGATGTAAACATGGGAAAGATGTATTGAGACCGCACTTGCAAGTGTACAGTTGGTCTCTGGAATACCAGAGAGTGTTACCAAAGACCACTAAACCAATAAAGCAAATATAGGTCTCCTTGAATCAAGAAAGACTCCTCCGTCAGCACCAGCTACACCTCACTGCCTGGAAATACTGTGCAGCAGTGGCAGCCATATGCCCGTATATCCCAAATCTAATTGGCTATTAGTTCTCTCCTTGGAGGAATAACCCACGGCTGATGCCACAAGCTTACATCCTCTATTGGTTAGGAGATGTTATAAGCCACAGTAAGACCCTGTCATATATTACAGAAAAAAAATGTAATTCATAGATTAACATACCATCCAAATATCCGTGTCTATACCAAAGTAACCTACCATAACAATTAGTACTGTTTAAATACCTATATATCTAATTGCCTATGCTTCATTAGTAGGACTGAAAGGTTATTCCTGGACAAACTATCAGCCCATGAAAGGAAACAGCCAGAAATTACCAGAGTCCAGAATGACAGCTCCAGAGAAAGTAGACTGTTTTGCTTCTAGTCTACCCATGCCCCATTTCTAAGCCTAGGGAACAATCTGTGGAAGAGGGGGTGTGGTAGAATGTAAGGGCTGCGATTGGGATGAATGGTGAAACTACAGCAATATAGACTTGACACTTATTTGATCAACTTTTTGAACATACAAGCCCCCCAGCTGGATGTTGGGACCCTTGGGCTGTGTGGGTTTGGGCACAACTGCTTGCAAATTGGTTTTACATGAAGGATACTTGTACTCATAAATTATTACTTATTGTTAAAAAAATGAAAAAAAATTTAAAAAGTAATAGAAAAAAACAGATTAAAAAAAAAAGTAATGGGGCTGGAGAGATGGCCTAGCGGTTAAGAGTGCCGACTGCTCTTGCAGAGGACCCGGGTTCGATCCCCAGCACCCACATGGCGGCCGAGAACCATCTGAAACTCCAATTCCAGGAGAACTCCAGTTCCAGGGGAATCCAACACCCTCTTCTGACCTCCACGGCATTGCACGACACGAGTGCACAAACCTGCATGCAGACAGTACATTCATACACATACAGAAATTAAAAAAAAAAAAAGTAAATGCTTATAATAAGAACCCAAATCAGGAGCTGGTGAGATCACTCAATAGTTAAGAGCACTGGCTGCTCTTTCAGAGGACCCAGGTTCAGTTCCCAGTATCTGAATCATAGCCATCAACCATCCATAACTCTAGTTCCAGGGGATCTGACAGCCTCCTCTGCCCCAATGGCATTGCATGACAGAAACACACTTACATACCTGTAGGCAAAACACTCATACAGATAAAATAAAAATAAATGCTTTTTAAAAAAGAAATACTTTTTTAAAAAGAAACCAAATAAAACTTGAAGAAGTCATCAAAGTCTCACAAATCCAGAATAATTACTAATATTCAACAAAACCATTATAATCATTACATCATAGTGACCATGATTACCTGCACTGGGTCTGCATGAGCCTGGCCCTGGCAATAATCAGTCATGTAAAAGAGAGGGACTAATGGGCCCTATCCTTTACTGCTGAACTACTGATTGGCTACTGATAGGTTCTAGGAGAGGGAGAGTCATTGTCTACAGTTGTGTGACTACCCTGAACCCACCAGGCTCCAATGGATAGCTTCAAACTTGTGGTCACACACATAGCCCTGGTTAAACTCAGTGGGTCACCAAACAAAATAAATAGACGTGCAAGTGAGCAAGAGATTGGGAGGGGGCAGACAGGTGAGGGAGATGGGAGAGGGTGGCAAGTGGGAGTGGTCAGAATGCATATTCATGGACTTGTTAAAGAATGGGTTTTAATTTACTTTATTCTAAATTTTGTGGAGAGGGGGTACATATGTATGTAGGTATGTGCACATTTGTGTGTAGGTATGTGTACACGTGTGTAGGTATGTGCACATGTGTGTGTGTGTGTAGGTGCCCATAGAGGCCAGCAGTGCTGGATGCCTGTGGAGCTGAAGTTGCCGGCAATTGTGAGCCACTCAACATAGGTTCTGGGAACCAAGCTCAGGTCCTCTTCAAGAGCAGCAAGTGTTCTCAAACACTGAGCTACCTCTCTACCCCCTCGAAGAACAAATGTAATTAATAAAAAAATAACAAAAAAGAGCTATGAGTTTTCAAAACCATTCCTTTTCAAGATTATCTTGACTATTTAATTTTGGGCTTGTTTGTTTTTACTTTTATTTTACTTTGAGGTGATGAAAATCTAACCCAGGTCCGTGTGCATGTTAAGCAAAAGCTGTTCCACTGAACCTTATTCCATCCCATTTTGACTATATGAGATTCCTTGAAATTCCATGTTTCATTTCAAATATCAAACTCAGAGCTATAGTACCTGTAAATCACTTAACTGTACACAAAATGACTACAAACCACATAAACAGCCTCACTAAGTCCAAAGAACATCCATATTAAAATTCATTTCCTCTAGATGTATCCCATAAATGCCCAAGATGACCTGATTATACCTGATCTGAGGACAAGTGCAGTGAAAGGGAAGTCAGGATGGAAAGCAGAAGCCATAGCTAAGAGATGAGTCCATCTCATTGGGTGGGTGATTGGGGTTCACCCCACTTGGATGTGGGGGACTCCAGCTGCATTACAGCAGAAGTGTTGTGACCTTCCAGCCCATAGGACCAGGAGTGCCTGGGGCCATTCTGGTGTGGGTTTCGCAGGCCTGGGGATTCAGGCCAGCTTGAGGGTTGTGTGGCTTAGTCCATTGGGCAGACTGTTTGCTGGTTGGATGAAGGGTGTTGGTCTGTATAGTATTGTGTGGCTTAGTCCATTGGGCAGACTGTTTGCTGGTTGGGTGAAGGGTGTTGGTCTGTACAGTGTTGGACAGAGTTGAGATATTGGAGCCTAAAGTATCCACACCTGTACATCAATTAAGAAGTCAGGCCGGGCGTGGTGGCGCACGCCTTTAATCCTAGCACTTGGGAGGCAGAGGCAGGCGGATCTTTGTGAGTTCAAAGCCAGCCTGGTCTATAGAGTTCCAGGACAGCTGGGGCTACAGAGAGACTCTGTCTCAAAAAGACCAAAAAAAACAAAGGAAGTCAAAAAAACACCTGAAGAATATAGCCAACATCAGTGTCAGCTCAATAAATACCTAAGCATCATATTAGAACCACTCCCAACAGAAGCTGCCCAAATGCCTAAAGCTCAAACAAAGACTCAGATGGATCTCCACCAAACACTAATACCCCTATTCAAGTACCCTCTAATGAAGACCCCTTGGATATAACTCAGGATACAGATCTCAAAAGAACAATTATGAATATGATTAGAGAAATTAAGGAGTTGAGGAAATTTAAGGAGCTTATAAACAAGGAAGTATGGGATCTAAAAGAAGACAGGGATAAATTGAGAGAGGACAATGATAAGTTGTGGGATGAAATTACAAAAGATATGGAAACACTGAAGAAAATTCATGTTGAAATGAAAAAAGAAATGCAACATTCCACAAACAACTTGGAAAGGATGGGAGAAACTCTTTTTTTTTTTTTTTTTTTTTTTCGAGAACCAGGATCCCGGTAGTCCCCAGCGTCCTGGAACGCACTCTGTAGACCAGGCTGGGCCTTGAACTCACAAGATCACACCTGCCTCTGCCATCCCACGGTGGAGGATTAAAGGCAGCACACCAAGCCCGGCTTTTTTTTTTTTTTTAATCTGTGTGGATGTATGTCTGCATGTAGGTTTGTGCACCCATGTTGTGCAATGCTGCAGAGGTCAGAAGAGGGTGTCGGATTCCCCTGGAACTGGAGTTAAAGATGGTTCTTAGCCGCCATGTGGATGCTAGGGATCGAACCTGGGTCCTCTGCAAGAGCAGTCGGCTCTCTTAACCACTAGGCCATCTCTCCAGCCCCAGAAACTCTTAATAATAGAATAGATGAAGTAGAAAACAGAATGTCAATATGGAAGAATTAGATAAATCAAGTAAAGATTATGAAAACTAAAAAATAAAAAAACTACAAGAATGGAGTAACCAGGAACTGTAGGATACTATGAAAAGACCAAACCCATGAATTATAGGGATAGAAGAGGAAGAAAATTCACAGGATAACAATATGACCCAGGTCTTTAACACAATTTTAGAGGAAAATTTTCCCAAATTAAAGCAAGAGATACCTATACATGTATTAGAAGCATATAGAAAAATCAACCAGACAGAATGAGAAAAGAAATTCTCTACTCCATATCATAATAAAAACACTAGATGTTCAAAGCAAAGAAAGGAGACTGAGGGCTGCAAAAGGAAAACAAGTTACCTGCAAAGGAAAACCTATCAGAATTACAGTTGACTTCTCAATGCAAACGATGAAAGCCAGAAGAGCCTGTTCTAAAATAGTCCCAGTTCTAAAAGACTGTAGATGCCAACCCAGAGTATTTTATCCAGCAAAAATGTCTACTATAATTGAAGGAGAAAGGAAAATGTTCCATGATATAAATAAGTTGAAAGAATTCCTCTCCAATAAGCCATGCCTGCAGAGAATACTTCAAGCATTACAAAGAGCGGAGGGCAGGGATGACTATAACCAATCAGCACCAGAAAACAAATGATACTTTTATTTCCACTATGAAAATAAAAACCTAGGATAAGAATATACTATAAATCAAAATGATTGGAAGCAATTTCATTCTCTCAACAACAGTTTTAAATATCAATGGAATCTGGGCGTGGTGGCACACGCCTTTAATCCTAGCACTTGGGAGGCAGAGGCAGGCAGATCTTTGTGAGTTCAAGGCCAGCCTGGTCTACAGAGTGAGTTCCAGGACAGCTGGGGCTACAGGGAGACCCTGTCTTGAAAACACCAAAAAAAAAAAAAAAAAATCAATGGAATGAATTCTCTAATTAAGATACAGAGACTAGTAGAATGGATTAAGAAACAAACCCCATCTTTTTTTTTTTAATTGTCTCCAAGAAACTTACCTCACCTTTAAAAACAGATATTATCCCAAGGTGAAAGAAGGGTAAAAAATAATACAAGTAAATGGCACTAAGAAAGAAGGAGGAGTCGCTATGTTAATACTAGATAAAATAGAATTCAAGGCCTTTGGTTGTGTTTTTTGGGGGGAGGGGGGATATTTGATCACTCGGAACATCTTTGGGCTGATACACAGGCTTTTTGCCAGGCCTATATGGTGCATTTCTGAATATCTGGAAAGATTTGGTGAGCTGGAGCCAGCCCCAGGAACTTGTAGGGTCACTTTAAGGTTTTTATTTTGTGGTGATGTGTCTGGGGGAACTGCCTCATTACGCTGGATGAACATAAGTATTGCAAAGTCTAGTAGAAAATAAGATACTTGTACTGGGTTGAAGTGGTTAAATGTTTCTAGAGTGGAATGTCATAAACATTAAAGCCAGTGTACTAATGGTCTAAATGGGATTATAACCACACAGGGTTGTGGTTGGTTTTTGGTCCATCCCTGGCTTGTATTGGATTTACAGTTGTAGATTCAGATTAAAAGGGCTTAGACAAGTAATGGGTTACCTTTTACTACTGAAAGATATTTTTTTATTTCTGTCTATTATGCAAGTGTTACTTTTGATATCTGTTCTTCCCATTTCAAGATAACTTGACTCAAGAAAAGGTTTACTTCCCTGAACTAGTGGCATGCACCCCACAAAGAGACAGTTTAGACAGACTTGGTAAATTTTTTCAGCTTCATTCTGGTCAACAGGTATGTTACCTGTTATTAGAAAATTACAAACCAGGATATGGGGTTCAGGAAAGTAAAGAGACTACTTATGTTTGTAGTAAATCATTTATATTTAATATAGGCCTAAAATTGTTTAAATTTCTCTTATCAGTTTTGCCTGCTTATCCCATGGTGTTAAATTTCTTCCAGTCAATACTTATGCAAGGCTTCTTAGGCTTTACTTCAAGCTTTATCTAAATATGATATAAAAATTAAAAGTACCAGATTGGTGTAACTTCACACTTTTGGATGCTTAATGCTCGTACATAAGGCCCATACCAATTCGGCCTAGAGATTTAAGGGATAATTTTGTTCCTTGCCCTCTGAGGTCAATTGGTCCCAAGTGATTTTGTACCAGATCATCTCTAAAAATGTTCTGTAATTGTGAGTCACCAGGCTTCCTGTGCAGGGAGGTCTTGGAGATCCACCAACAGAACCCTAGCCAATGTCCAGTCTATAAGGAAGAAGTTCAACATAGAGAAAAGTGGCCTTGTATTCCAAAGGGAAGCTGGTCTAGCAAGACCTGAGCTTGTCCTCAGTAGATGGAACTGGTTAAGGATGGCCAAAAGGCTGAGCATGGTGGTGCACGCCTTTAATCCCAGCACACGGAGGCAGAGGCAGGTGGATCTCTTTCAGTTCAAGGCCAACCTGGTCTACATAGCGAGCTCCAGGTGAGCTGAGACTAAGAGGAGACCCTGTCTCAAAAAGACAAAAACAAAAAATAAAAAAAAGAAAAAGAATGACCAGAAGGAGCCACGCCCCCCCCTGCCCTTGAAAACCCGAGTGCCCCCTGAAGACCAGAACCTCATATGACCCTGAGTAAACAAAATTTGGTTAGGCTGGGCTAATTGTGTGGACTTAAGCACCCAAAAAGAAAGTATAACCAAAAGATAAATAGTCAATACATTTCTTTTAAAGCCCGAAAAATTGTGCCTAAACATTTGGGTGTAAAGTTATATGAAATAATGTTAAACAGGCATAAAAATCTTAGTTCTTGGTGTCACCTGCAGCCAAAGGACAAGTCCACTATTGTTAATTAATGCTCAATAATAAAATTTCCTCTTTCTTTCTAGCAACTACCTAAGTGGAAACTCATATCCTGACTATTAAAAAGTCTGAAAAGCAGATCCTGAGTCCAGACATCATGGCCAAATGAACAGGAGAAACCTAATAAATGGACGCTTTGAAACCCCTGGTCAAGAAATTCTAATGGACTTTTAAGTTGGACATTGGAATTCACTTGTTCTTACTTCTCCTGGTCCCCTGCCTAGATCATGTACCTAACTACTCCTGCCTTCAAGGAGCTTTTACGGGTACCTGTCAAGGATGTTTTTCCCTATAGAGTTATGCTTGGGGGGTGTTTATATTGACCCTCTGAATAGGGGAACCCCAGTTGCTGCGGCCAACATCCCTTTTCAGCATGGAAGAAATCAGAATGGTCAGCATCCAGATTCCCTTCTATCAGTTGGGGTGACCCTTTTCAGAGGGTAACATAACTTAACAGGAGCTAGAAATTGATTAGGCAGTTTAGGGATGAGACCTCCCCCCAAATTAACCAAATTCTTTCTCAGCTGATAACTCAAGGCCTCATGGACTAGCCAGTAAATACATATCCTTCTGGCAGCCCTGAAAGAGCAGGAAAACAAGAAAGAAAAGAAAGGAAAAAAGAGAAGTACATACCAAGCCCTGCAGATTATTTCACCAGAAAAAGAAATGGAAATTCCCCCTTTTTTTGTTCTTGTTGCTTTATTTTTTTATGGTCATCTTGTATTGTTTCTGTTTTCCTGTGAAAATAAAAAAATTAAATTTAAAAAAAAAGAGAGCTGGAGAGATGGCCTAGCGGTTAAGAGTGCCGACTGCTCTTGCAGAGGACCTAGGTTCGATCCCCAGCACCTACATGGCAGCTGAGAACTGTCTTTGACTGCAGTTCCATGGGAACCTAACACGACACCCTCTTCTGACCTCTGCGGCATTGCATGACAGGGGTGCACAGACCTGCATGCAGACAATACATTCATACACATAAAAAAATAAATAAAAATTTAAAAATTGTATAAAAGTAGACTTAAGTCATTTTAAAAAAAAAAGAAAGAAAGGAGTGTGCCTTTCTGCACACTCTTCTAGAGGGTGACATGCCCTGAAATTCAGTCTCACAAGTAACTTTTCCTTTTGGCCTTCATACTTCTGCATAAACAGGTTGCATGAAGCAGAAAGTACTAGAAGAGTGGTGACTTTACAGGGATCTGAGAGGACTCCTGCACTACTCAAATGACATCATACAGAGGTTGGATTAAAATATTAGAAAATGCTGAATATACAATATTACTTCAAACTCTAAGGATGACTGATTTGCTCTTTATCCTTGGCTCCATTCTATCCCAAAGCTGCAGGTTTGTAGACAGTAAGAAAGCAGGTGCTGGGGTATAGCTGGAGTACTTTCCTAGCATGTACAGAACCCTAATACCCCAAGAAAAACAAAAGAAGCAAGAAAGAGAAAGGAAGGGGAGGAGTAAGGAGAGAAAAAAAAGAAGGAGAGCAGAGTACTGGGAAGCTGGGAGCAGAGGAGTGAAAAGAAGAGGAGAGAGGAGAAGCAGAGCAGGGAAGAGAAAAATGAAATGAAAACAAAACATCCAGGCAACTCTACAATCTTGACTAGCCAGAGGCAGAGGCAGAGCTGTGGGATCGTCGGTGCATAACACCATCAGTTAGGAGCTCACTTTGTGCCTCCGTTTCCGTTCCTGACTCCCCTTACTATACATTTGTCTATGTATGTGTTTGTATATTTGTGTTTGTGCATGTGTGCATGCAGCCACACGTGCAGCCCAGACGTCAACATCAGGAGTCTTTGATAACTCTCTGCCGTAATTTTTGAGACAGGGACTCTCAGTGAACCTGGAGCTTGCTGGCCCAACTAGATAGGCTGGCCAGAGATCCTACCATCTCCACATTCTAGGGCTAAGATTATAGGCATGCTGCTATCTTGGCCAGTTTTTAGGTAGGTGCTGGAGATTAAAACTATGGTCTTCATGCTTGTACTCCTCGCCCTCCCCAAACACTACTGTTATTCCTAAGCTTCTTCAGAACAGAGGAATGAATGTTTAGATTATCAGTCAGCAATTTATATTAGTGTTTAAACAAAGCATTTTGCAGGAAAATTTACTTCTTGTCTTCCAAAGAATAACATTCCACTGAAGAAAAAAGGAACCCCAAGAAGACTATGGTAGCAATTCAAGGAAGTTGAATGACTCAAGTGAAATAACAGATAGTGAGAAGATGCTTGACCACAAATTTCTGGCCAGTGGCCCATTTGCTAAAGTTTGTCTAAAGCCTGCTGAGCACAGATACTGTCAACTTCTTTAGTTAAGAATTATTTCAGTATAGTTTGTTTGCCTGCTGGATGGGAGACACCATGCTGTGCCCATAGGAACACAATGTGACTGACATGCACCACCCATGTGGAAGTAACAGTCTAGCAGAACTTGGAAAAATCACAATCACAATCATAAGTCGACCACAAGATCAGCTGTGCCCTGGAGTGGCTAAAGCCTCTGACTTTCAAATTGTTTGGCTCTAGGTCTTATGCGGTTTCTGGTAGTAGCAGCTGCCCAGAGATCACATTCAGGAATGAGGTCTGCATCACTCTTCGTACCACCAGCCTATATTTAGGGGTCGACCTGGGACTCAAAGAACAACAGAAATGGAGAATTGTTCTTGGAAGGATTCTTAGCTGAATCATTCACAAATTTTCTTTAATTTTATCTTTTTTACTTGGCATTCTAAATTTCATTATTCAAATATTATCTATATTAAGTAAACATTCTGTTTATAAATAAGAACAACTCAAATATTAAAAACAAAAGCTGAATTGGCTAAAGCGATACCAGACCAAGGCTCAGCTACATTCTTAGTGGGACTGAGAGGAGTAAAAAGACTGTAAACGGTGCAGTGTGCCTACAAAAGAACAGGGGAAGTTGTTGCATGCATTTGGAGTAAAAAGTGGCTTCAGTGAGGATGTGTGCAGCCACACACCACCCAGCAGGCTGATCCCACCTTGACTCCTTTCTAATACTGCATTTGACCAAGTAGTTTAACCCCTCTGTCTTTGGTTTCCTCATCTGCATAGTACAGACAAAGGAAGGTAATTCAAACTCAAGCTTTATCGAATATTATCTCTACTCCCACTTTACTTATGCTAATAACAGCATTATAAGGAGCAACCTAGTTAATTCTTTTTATTTGCCTGGCATAGTGGTTGGCATTCATACTCAATAAACTATCAAAATCTTCCTACTTAATGACATTGTACCTGGTACCACAATGTTTTACTTTTTCTGAAATGAGCTTAAATGATCATTATTAACATTATACATACCGTATGCCTGTTCCTATGTCATAAAACAGGCCAAAAGGGCCAAGTGCTTTATGCAGCAATGTTCAATACAGAATCCAAACAGACAATCTAGTTGTCTCTTGTGATTTTTTTTCTTATAGTAATTTGTTATTAGGCTCATCTCAAGGTGCTGTTCATGAGACTGCACAAAACCAAACCATTAATCAGAATTAATCATGGAAGTATGAGCAAAGCATGCGGCTAGCCGTGGGCGAGAGCAGCCTGTTATATAATCAGAACATATTAAAAACACAGCCACTGCAATTTTTTTGTTAAGACCCAGGGCGGGAGTAGGGAGGAATAAGCAAACATGCTTTAAAGATCACAGACAATATGCTCTTCAAGTGACTCTAACTTAATGCCTCTTACAAGGTCAGATCAAGGGTGAAGAAATGAGAATTAGCCAAACGCTAGAGCAATTTCCAGCTAAATAAAAAGCCAGATATTCTTTTCTTCATTGACAACAGAAAACACATGGGGCGATGAGAAGGGTTGATCACCATGCCAAAAAAGTACTCTCCATTCTTTCAGGCTTCCGAAGTCTGTCCTTTCATCCATTTTTTTATTTCTCTTCATATTGCCATTCTCCATTTTTGTCAATGACCTTTCTTCAATCCAACTCAGCCTCCGCCTAATGGGCTGAAGAGGTCTTCTTCCCACGATGGAAAGCTTTAGATTTCAGATCCCCCTCCTTCATTAGAGGGAAAAGCGAACAGCCTCCATGTGCTGGGTGCTAATGAATGTGAAGAAAGATTTTTTTTGTATGTGTTTTACACATTATGTTCTTGACTCCTAGAGGTGCTACAATAAATTGCTGCGCTTCATTTACAAGGAGCCATAACAGAAGCAAAATGAGAATCTGGCGACAAATTGCTTCTCACTCACCCTGGGTCAGGCTGCTGGGGCTAATGAGAAGAGGGGCTCTAATTTTAAACTCCTCCTCAACCAAGCTATTCCTGCATTAATGTTCACTGTTGTAAATTGTAAAGTCAAATGAAGGAGCACTGTTGAAAATTAACCAGTATTTTTATCTTTCGAGTACCCAATAGAGCATATTTTGGCTTCTGTAGCTGGTGGTTATCAGAGGCAGTTCGGCCTCCACCAGGGGTGCCAGCTCCCTCAACACACTCCCCTCTCCCCAACACAACACAATTTTTCTAATTCCTTTTCCTTTTACATCCAAGCTTGCTTTCCACCTTCAGAAAGAAAAATCAACTGGCCGAAGCAACTAGTATTGGTTTTTAACAAGATTATAAAATGGTCAGGAAAAACTATGTCTGAAACCAGTTTATGAGCCCTCTTAGCAAGATACTGTACAGTGTACCTGGCCATTAAAAATCAGAGAATTATCTTATCCATTTGTTCCTGCTGCATGTTTAATGATCTTGACTGTGTGTATGGAGCCGAAGAGTCAGTGAATCGCTGACCCAGTAAGGCTGGAAATGTGTTGTCTCTAGAAGCCCAAATGAAGATTAGAACAAAGAATGGAAACCCAGTGCAGGGCCTGCCTCTCACAGAGTACTTCCCTCATCCCACAGTTTCCAATTTATAAAAGCAAACCACAAGCCAAAAGAGGTGTAGGGGAAGGGAAGATGCTTTATTAAGTATTCAGGGCTTTGTCCCACATGGACAGCCAGTCAACAAACTCAAAATCCAAAGTTGGTTTAAGGGGATTGGGGGTAACGTGTTTTAAGTGTGTATTAATGAGACCAAGTTCCTCTTGTGTGTAATGGGTCTGTCCGGGTGCATTCTTCCATGGAATCACTACATAAAATACAAATTAACCACACTACCCTAGTCTAATCATTGTAATCAGTTATGTTTTCATGTGTACATTACTGATATATAAGGCTGTTGTAGTTCTTGTGTGTGGTTTAATTGCTTGTTTTTGCATATCTTGTGTGATTGATGATGTTCTAGAAATCTTTTCCCCTAAAGGAGACTTTGTAAATTACTTTGTTTAGATGCTAATGATTGTATTTCATTAGTGGCCCTCTCATCCAGAATCATCTTTAAATGAATGAATATGCCATAATTAAAAATCTGAATTATGAATTACTTTGAAAGGAGACAACATTGTCCCGATTTCCCACTGTGACACAGTGTTATTTCAATTATGTAAATATGTTTAATCATTCCCCTTTTGTTTTTCTAATTATTTAATATTAATGTTGCTTTACCCCTTTATTGCTACAAGAAGGGATATGGCATCTTAAATGAGAGTACTTAGACAAGTGATACACAGATGACTAGATTAAAGCAGACAGTTATCAAAATGCATAACCCATTTCAAAAACAAACATGCTATTAACATTCATACTAATATAGCAATACTGGCTATAATTGCACTTCATGAATGTTTTGTCTGTACAAATCTAATGTATTCACAATGAACAATTTCCAATTATTGTCTTTTTCCTTATAGAAAGTCCAAATCTCTTGGTGAAAGTTTCAATTATCTTGAGGTATACATCTGAACCAATCATAAGACTATCATTTTTCTATAGTGGGAAATTTGCAGCTGTCAACTACTGCTAGACTTGACATATTCAACTTTCACCTCTCAACTTCCAAAACTTCAAAAATATTTGTGAGGGGGAAAAAAGATATATTTTAATTCCCCCATCCATTCTTTTTTTTTAACTCTCTCCCTGAAGGAGAAAAAAATATTAGGAACTTTACTCTGCTGCTCAACAGCTCTTACACACACCTTCAAGCAGCTTCACTTACCACAGAAGCATGAACCCAGCGTTGGAGAGCTCCAGAGGGTCACGGTGTATGACAGTCGACTTTGTACTTCAGGCATCTTATTCAAACCAATTGCAAAAGCCTGATTGGTCCTTTAAAAAACATGGAATTGACTTCAATTTAGACATTTCTATTTTCGTGTAGCTAGACTTCACAGGAGTAGGTTCCTCTACCATTTAGTAATTTAAATACTTTCAATATTTTTGCTAACTGACTCTTGAAATATAAGTGCCTTAATTATGTTGGTTTAATATTTTGTGCTTAAATATTGTTATTTGTAAACTAACAGTGGGAAGTGCCACAACTTCCTCATGTTTCTTTCTTATTGCCTTGCTACAACATAAAACGCTGTAGTTGTTTGACTGTTAGGTTTTATTAAGGACATTTGTAACATTAATATTATGATTTAAGATACTTGGTCTATATCTGCAAATTAAAAGAGTGAGCAATCTTTAAAGACTCTTTTTCTAAATCTCTATTTTTCCATAATTTGAATCCATCATGTTAGCAACCACAGAAATGAGGAAGAGGGTTTAACATATCTGGCCGTAACTCACACAACCATGAAAATTACCTCATTTTATCATGGGATACGCCTACAAAATACTCAGTGACATCACAGGTATTTAGTGTTTTATATATAGATGAAAATAAAATGATAAATATTTTCAAGTTAGTAAGAAAATTGTATAAATTATTTTCTATATCATCTAATACTTTTATATTTCTCTGATCATAAGATGTAGATGATTTTTCCCCAACTGAGGGAAACTTTCCATTTAGAAAATGTTTCATGGTTGATGGGATATAAGCACAAGTTGTTAAAACCATAGAGGAAAATTCTCAAGTTCTATGTAAGTGACAACATACGCAGTCTTTCTATCAGGAACACAATTATTTCAGTGGCTTTTGAAGAATAATCCCTATTCAACTTTAAAGAGAGAAATTTTTCTGTTTCTTATTAGATACTAATTTTTAATAATTTATTATTAGAACCTAATTTTAATTTTTTCTGCACATGTAACTGAAAATCCTGAAATAGCATAGCACCAACACAGAGAAAATCCAAATAATCCCTTGAAAGCAGTGTTTGAAAACTGAAGATAATATTTGCTTTGATTAGCTCAGTACTCTCTCAATGACTTGGTAATCCATAGGAAGGGAGTTTATGGGAGGGTAGGAGGAGATAGAAATTTACAGAAATCTGCTGTTCCATTTTAATCATGATTCTACTCATTTTTTAATTAATTCCAGTCCTAGACTCTCTATCTGATGCCTTCATCTGAGCTCTGTGGGCACCTGCATGCATGCGGTACACATACAGACAAGGCAGGCATACATATATACACATTAAATAAATAAATAAATAAGATAAACAAATAAATAAATAAATAAATAAATAAATAAATCTTTTTTAAAAGACTATCCAAAGCCAGGCATGGTGGTGCATGCCTTTAATCCTAGCACTTGGAAGGTAGAGGCAGGCTGATCTTTGTGAGCTCAAGGCCAGCCTGGTCTACATAGCGAGTGAGTTCCAGGACAGCCAGAGCTACAGGGAAACCCTGTCTCAAAAAGACAAAAGAAAAAAAAAAAAAAAAGACTATTCAAAGATATACCAGAAGTGTGCTCTACTAACCTAGGTATCTCTCAATCAAGTTTAGCCATTACAGTATGCCTACTAATTCTTTTTCTTACCTTATTGCATTGGCTGAAATTTCCAGCATGGTGAGAGTGAGAAAGATAGACTGTTAGAATGGATTGACCAGGGCGATGTAAATGAGGAAAGATGAAATGAGAGACCAACTTGAACAAGGCAGATTGTTCTTTATTTAGAAAATGAAGGGTGACAGTCTCTCTGGGACAGACTGCACACTTGAGGCAGTGTTTTTGGTCTTTTTAAGGGCTAGGGAAGAGCTGCAGAGAGGAAGAAGGAGAAGGGACCAAGTGAGAAAAAAGAGGAAGTGTTGGGGTATAAAATATCTTTTTTATGCTTTTATTGATGTTTTGTGTATTTCAGACAACATTTTTCAGTTCAGTTTAGGCATATTCCCTTTCCCCTCCCCCACCCCACTGGATTTCACAGTGCGAGGCTAAGAACAATAGGGTCTAGCAGGTATCTTCCAGGCATTACAGTGTCTCCTCAGACATTACAGTTTCCAGAATGGGGCTTTCTCACCTTAGTTTGGGGCCAGGGATTGAGGCTTGAGCTTGCTCAATTTAGCTCGGGGCTTTCCAAGCTGAGATATTTGTCCTTCATAAACATCATTCCTTAGTTCTCAATCTTAGGCAGGAAGCACTGAACTTTTCATTATTAAATATATTATTGACAGAATTTTAGCTATTTAAGAGACTAAAGAAGCTTCTTTTCCTAGTTTTCATCTTATATTTTACAAATGCCTTTACTTCCTCAAGTTGATACAATCAGTGGGGGGGGTTATATGGAGCTGACTATAGTTATTATATTGATTCATTTCTAAATATTAAAGTAAATTTGCATCCCTAGACTAGATATTTCTTGTCTGTAGTCAATTATTATTGTATGTATATATGAATATATATATATATATGTATTTGACTAAGTACTTTTGCTGAGAATTTCTATAGGTGTGCTCATGAGAGATGTCACTCTTTAATTTTCTTTTTTGTTTAATATGATTTTAGCATTAAAGTAATTAATGCTGGCTTTATCAAATGAGAAGCATTCCACTTTCTTATGTTTTTTTGGAAGACATTGTATAAAATTGATGTTAATGCTTTAGTTCATGAAACTTTCTAGAGACAGGTTTGCAGTGAAACTAGTGAAAGTCTTGCAGATTTCTTTTTAAAAGTTTCAAACTACAAATTCAACTTTAATAGATTTAGAACTGATGTTACCTATTTGTCTAAAATGACTTTAGGTAGTCTGCGGCTTTCAAGAACTGTTCCATTTCATCTAACTTATTGAACTTATGTGAATAGAATTGTTTGTTTTCTCCCTTCTTTTCCTTCAAATATTTTCAGGCTTCATAGTAATAGTTCAGTCTTGTTCCTGACAAGGTCTTTCCTCTGCTTTCTTACTATGCTAGAGTTTCATAAATCTTACTGACGTTTTCTTATTTATGTTTTCCTTTTTTCCACTTTCATATGTGTGTGTGTGTGTTGTACATGTATGTGTGTATTCATCTTTTTGTATGTGTATGGGCACATGTGTGTGCAAGTACACGTGCATGTGTGTGTACATGTGGAGGTCCAAAGTTGATGTCAAGGACCATCCTTAATCAGTTTTCCACCTTATTCATTGATGCAGAATCTCTCAAGCAAAGCCAGAGCTTGCCAATATGGCTAGCTTCGATAACCAGCTTGTTCTAGAAATCTCATCTCCAACTTCCAAGGCTGGGCTTACACAAAATTTAAAAGACTAATAAATAAAGCAAATAAAAATAAACAAGAAAGAGTAGTCCATAGTTCTGGGAAGATGGCACAGCAGTTGTTAAGAGTGTTTACTGCTCTTGTAGAGGACCAGGGCTCAGTTCCCAGTACCCATATTGGGTGGTTGACAACTAACTGTAACTCCACTGTAGAGAGATCTGATGCTTCTGGCTTCCATGCATACCTACATTCATGTGCACACACACACATAAACACACTACACACATATGCACATGTAACACACATAATTAAAAATAAATAAAATTGGAAGTCAGTCTCTTCTCTATAAAGTCTCTATTCACTAATATTTCAAAAACCTTCAAACCACATGGTCAGTCACAGCAGGTCCTATTTCTCAGTGTCAATTTTCTTTATTAGTTAATGTTCTTGTTTCTATAACAATCTACCAAAGTCAACTAAAAGAAGGAAGGGTTTATTTTGGCTCACATGTTAAGGGCACAGTCTATCACAGTGGGGAAGGACAGCAGCAAAAGTGGGTCCCGTTGTGGTGGCTCGGCAGCTGGTCACGCTGTGTTCGCAGCCAGGAAGCAGGTGAATGCTGCTACTCAGCTCGCTTTCTCTTCTTTCCCTTTTTATTGAGTCAGAACCCCCACCCGTGGGATGCTGCTACCAAATTCACAGTAAGTCAACCCTCCTCAGTTAACCCTCTCTGGAAACACCTTCACAGACTTGTCTAGAGATCTGCTACCTAGGTGACCGCAAATACAATTACATTCAAAATAAAAATTAATGATCACAGCCCTTCTTCTGAAAATGAACCCTGAGAAATATAGACTTTGTTTATATCCAGAAAAGAAAAAAAAAACAATCAATGTGGTGAACAGATAGGATTTTTGTCTCTCCCCTGGTCACGGGAATGCATTATTCTTCATTCCACATGTAGAACGCGCCAACCCAAGGAAGAAAACTGAGTACCATCTTGTCGTTGTATACACTTCGCAACTAGAATTTCTAAATCATAGTCACTTTTCCCCTCTGGGCTTTCCTTGGTCTCATAAGCTAAGAGCCAAAAAAGAAAATTTATGTGTTTCTATCATTCCTAAAACAGGAGAACAAGGATAGGATGCCCATGACAATGTTGCCATTAAAAATGGGAAATGAGGAGAAAAAGTTTAAAAGTCCGATCTATCAGCTGGGCATAGTGGTACACACCTTAAATCCCAGCACTCAGGAGGCAGAACAGGTGGATCTCTGTGAGATTGAGGCCAGCCTGGTCTGCATAGCTTGTTCAGAAGGGGCTACAGGAAGACCCTGTCTCAAGACAGGGATGGAGGGACGGGGCATACAATATACAATGAGCAGAAAGGAGCTAAAAAAGAAAAAAAATGGAAAATTATAGGACATATATAGCATTCTCCAGTCCCAAATTCTTAAAACCCTTTGAGCTAAAACTTGAAAAGTCAGTACACCATCTATATTAGTCACTATTCCATTGCTGTGATAGAAGCACTATGACCAAGGGAACTTATAAAAGGAAGAGTTTATTTGAGCTTATGGTTCCAGGGGAACTAGAGTCCATCAAGGCAGGGAGGCGTGGTGGCAGGAGGTGCCTGAGCAGGAGCAGAAGGCAGAGGTTCCCACCTTCAAGCAGGAACAGGAAGCAGAAAGAGTAACTGGAGATTGGCAAGACTCTAAGAACTCTCTAAGTCCTCCCCAGGTGACCTGGGGATATGCACCTTCTAAGATCTCCCAAAACAGCGCCATCAACTGGGAACAAAATGTGTGGAGCCTATAGGAGACATTCTTATTCAAACCACAACACCATCTATCCTAAAGGAAAGAGATTGTTCACCACCTGATTTCTGCACTTAAAAGGAGTGCCTCATCTCCATCTCTTCTCAAACTAACTTTAACCAAGTACATTGTGCAACTTCTGTGGATACATTTGAGCTCATTTGCATATAAATGCTAGAAAGTGAGTGTTAAGTAGTTTGCATGCTCAGTTAAACCAATTAATCTGAAATAAGAGATTCATTACAGAAAGAAAAACATCTTGCTACTGATGAGGTGTTTATCTCTACAATCTGGTGGAAGAGGTGTAGTGGAGACAGAAAAAAGTATTCTGCAAATAGGGGCTGGAGAGATGGCCTAGCTGTTAAGAGCACTGACTGCTCTTGCAGAGGACCTGGGTTCAATCCCCAGGACCCACATGGCGGCTGAGAACTGTCTGTAACTCCAATTCCAGGAGAACTCCAGTTCCAGGGGAATCCCACACCCTCTTCTGACCTCTGCGGCATTGCACGACATGGGAGCACAAACCTACATGCAGACAGTACATTCACATTAATTAATTAATTAATTAATTAATTAATTAATTAATTAATTAATTAAAAAAGTATTCTGCAAATAATGAAAGTCTAAACTGAGCCCAGGTCCGAGAGAGAGAGAGAGAGAGAGAGAGAGAGAGAGAGAGAGAGAGAGAGAATGCATCTGTGAATATAGCATCCAAAGACAAAGCATTACTAAGTGACTTATTTGGTTTCACAAAAAATGTCTACCAAATACAAAAACAGCATTATATAGTAATTATAAATATGATGTGATTATGATGTCTTCTTTTTTTTTTTTTTTTTTTTTTTTTTTTTTTTTTTTTTTTTTTGAGACAGGGTCTCCCTGTAGCTCCAGCTGTCCTGGAACTCACCATGTAGACCAGGCTGGTCTTGAACTCACAGAGATCCACCTACCTCTGCCTCCCCCCAAGTGCTAGAATTAAAGGCATGTGTCACCATGCCCAGCTTACATCTTCTTATACTGCTTCTGTGCAAAACAATAGAGATTCGTGTTCCCCATTTCCCCCATATGTCTACAGTTTTAACTTTACATGCTACAATCAGGCAAAGTCATATACATTCATATAGATGTGTGTGTGTGTGTGTGTGTGTGTGTGTGTGTGTGTGTGTGTAAAGAGAAACTAGTTGAAGCTAATCCTATGGAGTCTGCTCATCCACAGATGGACACTAGAGTTGATTCTATCCCTTGTCCATCACATAAATAGTGTTGCAATAAACATATCAGTGCAGATGTCTCTTTGGCATAATAATAATTTCAATTCTTTTGCCAGTGGTGGGATTGCCAGATGACATAGTAGTTCTGTTTCTAGATTTAAAAAGAGACTTCCTGTTTCTTTCTTTAATGACTTATTTTTGTCTTTTCTATAATAGCTAGGCTAACTGGGATGAGATATCTTATTGTAGCTTTGATTTGCAATTTGATAAGCATTTTTATATACTTGTTAGCCATTTGTATACCTTCTTTTGAGACATATCTGTTCAGATAATTAACCCAACTTATAACTGGATTATTATTTTTTAACTGCTGTTTGAGTTCCTTGCATACTCTGGGAATTAAATTCTTGTCAGATGAATAGTTGGCAAGTATTTTCTCCCATGCTATAGGCCTTCTCTTAATTCTGGTGTTTCCTTTCCCATGATGAATTTTATGGGTTGACACCAAAAAGATGGGTGAGAAGTTAAGACTGAGGATTATTCTTGCAGAAGACCCAAGTTTGGTTCCCAGCACCCATGTCAGGTAGCTAACAACTGCCTGTAACTCTAGCTTTGGGAGATCTGATGCCTCTGGCCTCCACCCGCACCTACACACACAGATACAGGTGCATATATATAATTATAAAATAAAATCAATCTTTTAAAATAGTTTTGATTCTGGGCTGGAGAGATGGCCTAGCGGTTAAGAGCGCCGATGCTCTTGCAGAGGACCCGGGTTCGATCCCCAGCACCCACATGGCAGCCGAGAACCTTCTGAAACTCCAATTCCAGGAGAACTCCAGTTCCAGGGGAATCCGACACCCTCTTCTGACCTCCGCGCGGCATTGCACGTCACGGGTGCACAAACTTGCATGCAGACAATACATTCATACACATACAGAAATAATAAAATAAAATAAAATAAATAAAAAAATAAAATAGTTTTGATTCTTTGAGAATTTCATACAAGCCATTTTATTCATATTCAGCCTGCCCCCCCCCATCTCTCTGATCCACCCCAGCTCCCTGCATACAAACTTCACATTCTCAATTTTTTTAAGGCCTATTAAGTCTAAAATGTTTCCCAAATGCTCTTCCTGGAGGCTTTTCAACCCAACCTGCATTCTATTCTTTTTTAAAGTTTTTTTTTAAATATTTTACTCTTTATTTTACATGAATGAGTTTATTGCCCACATGTATGTAAGTGCACCATATTATGCAATGCCTGAAAAGGTCAGAGGAGGGCTTTGGATTCCCTGAAACTAGAGTTACAGATGATGGTTGTTAGCTGTCATACAGGTACTGGGAGTAAAACCCACGTCCTCTGCAATAGCCAGTGCTCTTAACCACTGAGCCATCTCTCCAACCCAACCTGCATTATATGCTTAAAGCAAACTGACTCTCCTTCTCCCAGTAGCTAAACATTGCCAACAGTTCCTCAGCTAGGGCTGGGGATTCCTGCCCACTTCCCCAATCCATGCTGGGTGTTGTCTGGCTTGGGCTTGCACAGACAGGTCTTATTTATGCTGTCACAAGCACTGTGAGTTCATATGTGCAGCTGCCCTGCTGTAACTGGAAAACATGGTTTCCTTACATTCATCTACTACTGCTGGCTCTTATAATCTTTCTACTCCTAAGCCTTGGGTGGGGAATGTGTAATATAGGGGTCCCACTTACGGCCAAGCACTCTGCAGTCTCTTATTCTCTACACATTGACTATTTATGGATCTCTGTATTAACTGGCATCTGTAGCAAAAAGCAGCTTTTCTGGTGAGAGTTGAGAAATGCAGTAATCTTTTGATATAACAATAAGTCATAGAAGTGGATATAATAATATGTTCATTTGGCAGGATAAATAGTACATTCTCCCCTATGGCCTATGACCTGTCTAGCCACAAGTTTTCTGGCCCAGGTATGGGCTGGCAAGATGGCTTAGCTATTAAAGGCTCAGGCTCACAACCTATATGTCAAAATAAATCTTTAAGACAAAAAAAGAATCTTTGGGCAGGGACAGTGTCTCTGTGTGTGTGAGAGAGACAGACAGAGAGAGAGAGAGAGAGAGAGAGAGAGAGACAGACAGACAGACAGACACAGACACAGGAGACAGACAGACAGACAGACAGAGGTGTGCACAGCCTTACAGAGGTCAGAAGTTGACATTAGATGTCTTCTTCCATAACTTTCTACCTTGTATTTTGTGATACAGTCTCTCACTGAATCTGGAACTCACAAATTTGGCTAAACTGTGGCCTGTCTTCAATTCTTACTGGCAAGTGCATCTACTCTGTGGCTTCCACCACTTTGGGCACTCCGCAAAGACATGAGACACAGCTTTTTTATTTATTTATTTATTTATTTATTTTTGTCTTTTCGAGACACAGCTTTTTAACCTTCCAATATGGACTGAGGACTCGTGTCTCTCCAAGAATCCTCCATACCTTCAATGCCAGATGGGGACTACTGAGATACCCAGCTTGTGGACTAAACAGCTAAGGGGATGTCAGCCTCATCAAACAGCCATTGTTGGACTACCTGGGCTGTATCATGGAGGCCGGTGTAGGGGAATCAAGACAGGACACCTGCCTACTGGACTTCATTTGGGGGACCATGGGAGGGAAAGACCCCAATGTGGAGCAACAGTGCAGGATTGATGGTTGTTTGGGATTGCCAAGGAGGAACCTTCAAGCACTTCCTTAAGGAAAACATGACATCATTTTAGGAAAAAAAAATCCTCCAATTCAGGTGATATGTGTATGTATGTATATATTTATGTATATATATATATATATATATATAGTAGCAATACAAGTTGGAGAAAACAACAACAAAAGAACCGAAAAAAAAATTGGCTAAACTGGCTAAGCAGCAAACTGTAGGGTCCTCCAGTCTTCACCTGTCCATACCTACCCAGTGCTGAGATTAGAGACACATACCACCATGCCAGCTTCTACATGGATGCTGGGGATTCAAACCCAGGTCCGCGTGCTTGCTCAACAGATACTCTTCTTGCTAAGCCACCTTCCCAGCCTGAATCTTTTGTTTTTATAATTTCATCTGGCATTTCTTTCTTTCTTTTGCTGCCTATGCTTCTGTTGCCTGTACTCTTTGCCCAGATGTCCTTCTAATAATCTTTATAGCTTTGGGTCTTATGTTTAAATATGTGATCCACTTAGAGTTGTAATCCCAGCTGTCTGTACGCTAGAGCAGGAGAAATATGAAGTCCAACCCAGCCTGGGCTACACAGAGATCCAAGTTAAGTGGAAGCCAAGTCTCAGAGGGCCAGAAGTGGTCTGATTTTCCATGAGTGGTATGTCCCCTGCACCTTACTAGCATCAACATCATTATTCTACCTTAAACCAGGCTTTGTCTTGAAACAAGTTCGAGGATAAAAGTATGGAAATAGGTTAATTTCTACTTAGTAATATTCTATTTTTAGATAGGTTTGGATTTATTTATAAAAGCAAGTATGCTCAAAATTATCAATTATTCCACAATTAAAGATTGCCCATGTTTAAACAGCTGGAGAGATAGCTCAGGGGTTAAGAGCACTGACTGCTGTTGCAGAAGACCTGGGCTAACAAACATCTGTTACTCCATTTCTGGGGGGATCTGATGCTCTCTTCTGTCCTCTACAGGCTTTGCTTGACACAGGTGCACTTCCATACATACAGGCAATACATTCATACACATAAATGAACATAAATCAAAAATAATTTTTAATTGACCATGATTAATTAGTATCAGAAACAAAAAAAATCTGTGTAATTCTCCATCCCATATTTGAGTACTGAGGCATCAGGTCAGTCACCTAACCCCTTTGAGTCTCATTCTTCTGATCTGTAAAATCAAGGTGACAGTAATCATATCTTGCCTAGGGCAACTCCTTGGTTTTAAATGTAATATTATTACCGGTTATCCTATAACTGGTAGCAAATAGTATAAGCAGGGTCTGACTCCAGGAAATTGTTGTTGGGGTTTTTTTATTTGTTTGTGGGCAGGACTGAAGACTGAACAAAGGGCTTCATGTTAGCATGGCAAGCACTCTACAGTGAGCTACAGCCCCTTGACCCAAGTTCTTCTTGTCCTTAACTAAATGCTTAACCTCCAGACAACATTGTGTATGCTAGGAAATCTTGATAAATAAGAACAGGAAAGTGATTTGTCACCACACTTGGAGTATATGATACTCTGTATTAAAATATCTGGGCGTTACTCAAGCAATTAGAGCCATTGCAGTTTTTTTAGCAGAAACTAGGAAGTATGGGAAAATTACTTTGGACACAGGTATAAAATGGATTCAAGATATAGTGTTAAGAACTTTGATTAGGAAGATACTTTTTTACTTTTCTCAGTCACTACTAATGTAATTAAATTTATGAGGATGAACAAATATAAGTATTCATACATGAAAATATGTTTTTTTTTATAATTAGTTTTTTATTGATGCTTTGTGCATTTCATACATTTTTTCCAATTCAGTTCAGGCTTATTTCCCTTTCCCTCCCCCCCCACCCCATCCCAGATCATGCATTCTGCCATAACTGTCCTGCATCTTTCTCTCAGTTTTTTTTTTTTCATTTTTAGCTATAAGTGATAATCCATGAGTACAAGCATCCTTCATGCAAAACCTATCTGCAGGCTGTTGTGCCCAAACACCTACAGCCCCACCATCCAGTGGGGGGTGACAGGTTGTTTGTTCAATCAAGTTGATCAAATGAGTGTCCAGACTACATTGCTGTAGTTTCACCATTCACCCCAATCGCAGCCCTTACATTCTACCACGCCCCCTCTTCCGCAGGTTGTTCCCTAGGCTTAGAAAAGGGGCACAGGTGGATGAGAGGTAAAACAGTCCACTCTCTCTGGAGCTGTTGACTTGGACTCTGGTCAATTCTGGCTGTTTCCTTTCATGGGCTGACAGTTTGTCCAGGAATAACCTTTCGATCCTGCTGCCCTGGCGCGTTATGGCGTCTCCGAAAATATGTTCTTAAGTCAAAATCCACCCATAATAATTCTTGACTTCAGTAACTAATTCACAAATAGTTTTTGTGACACAAAAGAATGGACAAGCAATCAAAGAAACATAAAGAATCAAGAAGATGGCCTTGGTTTAAGAATGCAGTTTCCATGAGAATATAGAAATATATAACTAGAATGCTGATGCTTAAAAATAATGATTTCTGGTTTAATAACTTTTATAAAAGTCACATTATACTAGAGTTAGAAGATTTAATCCCCTTTAACTTGGAATTTTTTAATCATTTAAATATGAGGATGTTCACTATTTTAGTTTCATGTCTGATGATGAAAGCAAATACATAATTATTTCTGAAAGACTTATGAATTCATTAATGCTTCTAAATAAATTGGTACTGTATCATTTGTAATAGCATTATCTATGCATATTTTAGGATAATGTTTATATGAGTATTATTTAAAGTCATGTCATTTTATTAACCTACATACAATGACCAGTATTTTTATAAATTCAAGGACCTTTTGTAATAAATTCAGAGCCACCTAAGAGACTGAAAACTTCTACATTTTCTTATATAAATACTATCTTCAGAAACATCAAGAGTCCTTCTCATTGCAAAACTGAAAAGAATAAAAAAGAAAACAAAATTCTCTTTTCAATAGAATGAGATGATTAAGAACACCAGCAATACAGTTCTTCTCGTTCCTTTTGAATAGCAGTATTTTCACTGATTCTTCTGCTCTCATCCCACCTTCCATCAATATTTATTTTAGGGACCAATTGAAAATCTGAGAATCATTTATTTTATTCATTCTCTTGACATTTACTGTGAGCTTAATATCCGCCAGGCAGAGATAATGAGCTAATGGGCCCTAGTCCTTACCTCGCAGAGAGTAGATTCTAGAAGAATCAGACAAGACTCCAAGGATACTACAAATCAATACTCCTTTGACAGTGTTAGGAGGGAAAAGTACAAAGGACTGTGTGCAGAGCAGGGGAACTTGACAGAATTTCAGACTGGGAGTTGGACAGGGAAGAATTCCCCAAGTAAGCAAGTTTTGCTTTGCGCTAAAATTTGAAGGGTGAATGACAATGCTAGATAGGGAAAAAAAAGGGGGGAAAGAGGGTTATAGTGGGAAAGTAGTATTGGCAGAGAGCTTAAAAGAAAGTCAGAATACCTGGTTCACTGAGAGAGACTCCTAGAAAAGAATCAAATCATGTAGGATTTTGAAAAGTACACCAAGGTATTTGGTCTCTATTTTAAAAGTAATAGGCATTCCTTTCAGGCCTTTCATCTACTATCTGTGAGATGAGCACACTGCTTTACCTTTCCCATACTTCATATTCCTCTATTACAAAACAAAAATAGTAATTTACACCCCCATATGAATGTGGCGATTATTCAATGACATGGTATGTGTTCGGTCTTTAGCAATGCGCTAGGAATATATCTCCTAGTTTAAAGTTAACAATTTTATTTTTTTTATTAATTTTATTTATTTATGTATGTGTGAATGTACTGTCTGCATGCAAGTTTGTGCACCCGTGTCGTGCAATGCCGCGGAGGTCAGAAGAGGGTCTCGGATTCCCCTGGAACTGGAGTTCTCCTGGAATTGGAGTTTCAGACAATTCTCGTCCGCCATGTGGGTGCTGGGGATCGAACCCGGGTCCTCTGCAAGAGCAGTCGGCGCTCTCAACCGCTAGGCCATCTCTCCGGTCCCTAAAGTTAACAATTTTAAAACAAAGCTATTTTCCCCCACTCTTTTTGCTTCTGAGTCAGTTGCAGATACCTTTACCAAGGACTCCAGTGAAACGTTTTTCCTTCCACTCAACTATCCCCTCCTGGATATTCAGGAATCCTACCTCCAAACTGTTTGGGTCACATGGTACCCTCGGCCTAGTACCCCTCTCTCAAACTCTACCAACCCTTCTCTCTCATTTTATGTCCTCTGCCATTGTATTAGTCACTTTTTTGTTGCTGTGATAAAACCACCATAAGCAAGGGAACTTATAAAAAGAAGAGTTTATTTGAGCTTACGATTGATGGTTCCAGGGAATTAGAGCCCATTGTGGTGGGAGGCATGGCGGCTGGGGCAGGAGCGGCAAGCCGAGGGTCACATCTCGCAATGAGCACAGGAAGGAGAGAGAGAGAGAAAGAGAGAGAGAGAGAGAGAGAGAGAGAGAGAGAGAGAGAGAGAGAGACCAGAGACCGCAAGGCTTGTTAAACTCATTAAGCCTGCCCCCAGTGACATACTTCCTCCAGCACGGCCACACCTTCTAAGACCTCCAAGAACAATGCCACCAACTGGAGACAAAATGTCTGAATACTTAAAGCCTATGGGGGGACACTCTCATTCAAACCACCACANAGAGAGAGAGAGAGAGAGAGAGAGAGAGAGAGAGAGAGAGACCAGAGACCGCAAGGCTTGTTAAACTCATTAAGCCTGCCCCCAGTGACATACTTCCTCCAGCACGGCCACACCTTCTAAGACCTCCAAGAACAATGCCACCAACTGGAGACAAAATGTCTGAATACTTAAAGCCTATGGGGGGACACTCTCATTCAAACCACCACAACCATCCATCATCCCTCTCCAGTCTAGAAAATCATTTTGCAAGTTGTCAGAAAATACGCTACTCAGAAGTCTCAGCGGCTTAACATAATCCAGTGTTTGCTTCTTTTTCTCTTAGGTAGCACAATCTGATATGGGTTAAGAGGAAACTATTCTCCAATCTCACGGATTCGAGCTGGGGCACTACAGACATCCCACGAGAAACTACGCAGTTAAACAAGGTGCAGACTGTTACTGTTAGTGATAGGCCTTTATGGTAAGGACTCTGCTATGTTTACTTTCAAATAATCTGAGCTATCAGAGCCCAAGTTGATTTGACTCTTTGACTGACAGCTGTCACACTCCTGTGTTCAGCTGCTTTGAGTGGGAAGCTGTCAACCCAGCATCCTCCTTTTTAGTAATCAGCTGTACTGTCACTGTGGCAACCCAGGTGCTTTAAATACCAGATGGATCCCTTGAGGAAGCAATACTCTGTCTGTAAGAACACTACAGCCTCAGCCTCTGAACATGTCAACTTCTGTTTTCAGGAGACCTTGGTACCAGTCACATTTGCTCCAACCTTCACCAAAGGGAGAAAACTTCACCTTAGCCAAGATAAGCCTGAGTGACCTCCAAATGACCTCATCTATAGCTCTTCCTGAGCTTAGCTCAGAATCCTGTAAGAGGGGTCCTCAATTAAGTCAAAAGGAGGAAGAATATGCTTCCCAGTGACTCAGCAAGTAGTTTGTGATTGACAGATCGGGCCTGTACTTACACATGGCCTGTAAATGGATGTTTTTGTTAGTTTAATTGGGGGGGGGGCGTGTTTGTTTTTTCATGCCAAGACCTGTGCAAGCTGCACAAGCACTCTGTTACTGAGTTATACCTCCAATCTTTAAGACTGGTTCTTATTCTAGGCTTTTTATTGCAATTGGTCTTGGTGAAACTGGAAATAGTACTGATTTGTATAAATTATAATCCTACATTTACATGCCACACCCATTCCACGACCTCTTCTGGGTTCCTAAACTTCTTGGAGGTTTCTCTCATATGTACTATACAACACACACACACACACACACACACACACACACACACACACGCCCTGTGTGGCAACATTAGGCCCTAACAAATACTTCTCCCCAAGGTCTTTTGCCTACCTGTGGTTTCTGTCATGAGAAGAGTGGGCTGAGCCAGCTACAGGAAAAGCAGATGAGACTTGGAGGAAAAGTTATGACACTTGGAGGCTGCTGGAGAATTCCAGAAAGCAATGTAGAAGCTGAGAAAAACAGCAGAGGTACTAAGAAGCCAAGAGATGGCAAAAAACACAGATGCTACAGAAAACAAGAGGCAGGGCCTTGCAGAAGAAAAAATTCCCACCCAGCCACTTGTAACAAAGCCACTTTCTTTTTTATGGCTATACCACCTGGGGCAAGTAGTTCCTAAGACCACCAAAGATTGAGAAGAGAAAGTCTAACAGTACTGGTGCAGGATGCTTTATAGTAAAAAATGTGGGGCTAGCAGTAATTATTGCATTCTGTTTTCTAAATTCACCCATAATATTCCAAATCTACTATAAGGGAGGCCAGACAATATAATCTTTCTGCATGGGGAACAGCAACAGCAACTCAGCATAATGTACACAGAGTGCTGTGTTTGCTAGTACATAGAGAGCCTTGTACATACCCAGAATGTTGTGGGGGTTGTTTGTGTTGGTTTGTTTGTTTGAGACAGAGTTTCCCTATAGCCCCAGCTGGTCTGAAACTCATTATGTAGACCAAGCTAGCCTTAATGTCACAGAGATCTGCACCACTACTCCCAGCCACCTAGAATGATATATATATATATATATATATATATATATATGGTATGTACATACCATTTATCCCTTAATTTCTACAATAGCATACTGATAAAGACAATAAACATTCATACCTATAGCTCACTTTTGCCATTCTCTGCTAATGACAGATATTTTCTCTCCACTTTAAAATTTGGAAAATTAAGACTTAGAGAGCAACATGGGCCCAGTGTCAGAATGAAACTTGTTTGACAACCCTGAGTCCTAAGAAGAAAAGTACTCTTAGGTTTTCCTGAGAATGAACATTATGATTTTCAGAGGGCATTTTATGTTAAAATCTTGATGTCTACTGGATGTCTTTACTTCTATAACAGGGTCTGGGGGTGAGGGGTGGTCATAGAGCTCATTTCATGGGACAAAGAATTTAGCGCCCAGGAAAGACAGAATATCCACACAAAATTCTTCTAGTGCTTGTGGACCTTGGTAAAGTCAACTTTTGCAAAAAGCCAACAAAGCCACCCTGGTAGCAAGAAGCAGCCCTCCTCTAAAAGGCCCTTTTATCCCATCAGCCTCAGCTTCCCTCCCCTCCCCTCCCCTCCCTTCCCCTCAGTTCTTCCATGACTTGGGGTATGCCAGCTCAAAATCTTCCACCAACACTAGTTACACACATATAGCCCTGCCCTCCAGAAATTAATCATTTATCATTATGTTACTGATATATTCATGCATTGTGGCCAAAAGCATAGGGCCTTCATATCCAAGGCCCTGAAATTATTACATAATCACCAGGGATTTGGATAGAAGCTCAGTGTGAGGAATTATTTCGAAAATGGAGCACATGTCTTAAAAATCCACTCATCTGTAATTGATATCTATAATATAATGGAAAACTCAATTTCACATAATTAAGAGAACAAAGGAAAAGCTCCAGTGTCCATTTAGACAACCGCAGAGAGGATGAAGGCTACAGACCAGCAGACCCTTTAAGAAAAGGGAGCTTGAGTAACGCTGACTTATTGCCAAAATTACAAATTTTACTAAGACCTGCTAAGTGAAGTTAACTTTGAGTTCCATCAACCAGTGGAATCCTACACCCAGAGCCACAAACCATCGATGTACAGAGGCTCTGGCTTGCCAAAGTGTGTCAGCGTTCTGAACCATCAACGAAGCAGAGGAGCTTGTGAGGCGCGCATGATCGGTGCCCCTCCCCAAGGCTCATGAAATAGAATTTCACTCCTCCAACCAATCTGCTTTCCTGTTACACTTTCAGAGGTGCTAGAACAAGAGAGAAACTTCATGTCCTGATGGAAATTTAGGATAATAATTCTAAGAACCTACAGAGATTATTCCCATAGGTTCCCAAACATGTATAATTTTCTTCAAACATCATTTTGGTTTGGGCGGACCCCTCTATTATAAAATAAAATAAGGATTTTATGCACTAATAGACAGCATGGTTCAATTAAAGTTAGCTAAGTTTAGGTATTGCTAAAACATGTGGCAAAATAAAGTACTTTAATTCATGCAAATAGAACCAAACAACAGCAAGCAAATGGTAATAAAAATGGAGGGTAAAGTTCCCAGGCAGACACAGAAGCTCATGACCTCAAATACTGAGTATATTTTACTTTGACTAATAGCCTTTCATTATTAAAAACACAGGATTGTTTTGCAGATGCACAAATGAACAAATCTTAAGCAAACAAGGTCCCATGGGCATTTGTGGTAAATAAATGAAACAGCTTCAAATTGATAAAAATGTTAGTGTCTTGAAGAATCTCTCCCTATTGCAGCCATGTATTTATATAGAAGGATTAAAAGAGAAATGAGAGGGAAATTCTTCCGAGACCTATGGACCTGGAGAAGGGAATACCCACTGGCCAACAATTCCCTATTCCTTCCTCGGGCCTCAAACGTAGCCAGTAATGAAGTCGGTAGCGCAGGCATTTCTATGGAGATGTCTTACAACTCGCTCCAACCGTCACATAACCAATCGAGCTACTCTTGCTAACGTGACACATTTTTTTAATTAGAGCAATTTGTTTCGTGGGATGAGTGATACCTTCTCAAGATCCCGTTCCTGCTGTTTCTGAGCCTCTTTGCCTTGAGGACCCTTCTGCACCAGTGAGCCTCTAGCAAGTCTTGCTTCGCAGAGAAGCAGAGTACTGCATTTGAATACTACAGACTACTTCAAAATCATGTTTTCATTTCCCAGAAACAGTTTTCTTAATGCATTACACTTCAGCGGCTGTACCCTGCCGGAGCCCAGGACCGAGAAGCACCTCAACGAGCTCTGGAAAGAACTCACTTTCCTTCCTTTGTTGAAAAAAAAAAAAGGCAGGTCAAGGGGCGGCCCAGAGTACTCTTGGAGACCAGGAGAGATCCGCACCCGCTTGGGTGTCTTGCTTTGCACAGGTCTGAGCTCTGGTTTAGTCGCAAGAGCAGGAAAAGGCTGCCCCATCCCTGAGGCCCACTACCACAGCCGATGGGAGCAGAGCCGGTCGACAATTACTCTGGGAATCCTCACACACAGCTTCTGGAAGAAACTTCAAAACTTTTAAAGTACTTTTTGGCACTTTTATTTATTGCACATGTATGTGTGTGTGGTGGTCAGAGGACAACCTATGGGAGTCAGCTCTCTCCTTCCAATACATGGTTCTCAAGTACTGAACTTGGGTAGTCAGGCTTGGCAGCAAGGGTCTTGACCAGCTGAGCTCGCTTGCTGGCCCAACGTCCAAGCTTTTCTCCTGCCCCCCACTCCCCTCTTCACCTCTGCCCCGTTGGGAACGCCTTCAACATTTTCTCTCAGAATAGGCTCTACAGGGAGTTAAGCATTACACCTTTACATAATAAGAGATAGTGAAATATAACACTTTCACTCTGAAGCGTCTCTAGTGCCTTCCTTCATCTCTGAGTTTTCAGTTGCCCACAGAGATGTTTTAATTTAACATTTGGTGGTAAGCATCCCTTGAAAGAAGATGATAAATCAGCAGATCTACATTTTAAATTGAAGTAGTAACTTCAGATTCCCCTGGCTGTTGGTTGGTTCAATGCCATTTGATTTATATATTCATTTTCTTTATTACTTTAGGGAGAGGGAAACTTACAAAGCATACAGAAGGCGAGTATTAATCACTGTTTGATTGTCAAGATCAGGTTTCACTGTATGTATCCCACCCAGCCTCACCTCCAATTCATGATTTTCCTGCCCGAGTCTCCTGAGTGCTACGATTATAGAACTATGCCACCACAGCCAACTAAGATTCATCAATTTTTTTTTAGTTTTTATTGAGTGCATTTCATACAACATTTCTTAATCAAATTTAGGCTCATTCCCCCATCCATGCCCACCCCTCCTGCCCCCCCTGCCCTGGTCAGAGCTCATGGATTCTGTCATACACAAATCCTATCTTACATCTTTTTCTCAGTCTTTTATAACCTTTTCAGTGCACAGGTTTACTGTTTTGGTCAGTTCTTTGAATAGGTTTCTCTCTCTTTATTTGTTCCCATTTGATTTTATATTATTCCAAAATATGCATACCAATACACTCCACACATAAATCAAAATTACAAAATCTAAAAATAAACTATAGGTTAATTCCAAAGCACATTTAGAGATTCACATTTAGAGATTCACATTTTAATTTAAAGTTGCACGCAGGTAAAAAGAAGTATAACTTTACATTCTCTCTTTTTTTTAGAATATGAATATTAATATTCCTATATGATAGCACACACCATAGGAGTACATAAAGATAAATTATGAATGGTTGTAGCATGTATCAATAAAAAAAATAAATATTATTTTACAAAATATTTTAACTGTTAAATATAATCTTTTTTTTTTAACCAAAAGATGTCATGTTTTCCCCAAGGAAATGCTTGAAGGTTCCTCCTTGGCAAACCCAAACAACCATCAATACTGCCCCCGTGCTCCAACTGGGGTCCCTCGTCCCCCATGGTCACCCAAATGAGGTCCAGCAAGCGTGTGTCCTGTCTTGATCTTCCTGCACTGGCCTCCATAACATAGCATGGGTAGTCAAATGACAGCAGTCTACACACTGAAGAGGCTGAAATCCCAGTAGCCACTCAGTAAACAAGCTGGATATCTTAGTAGACCCCATCTGGCATTGAAAGTTTGAAGAATTCTCAAGTTTTATAAAAGATTCATCAATTTTTTACAAAAAGTTTTCCACTGCCTTCTTTGCTAAATATAAATTTCAGTTTGGTTTATAAAATGTTTTTAAATATTTTATTTACTATTTTTATTTTATGTGCCAGTATCCTGCAATGTCACAGAGGTCAGAGGTCAGAAGAGGGCGTAATATCCCCTAGAACTGGAGTTACAAAGTGTTGCCATTTGCCATGTAGGTGCTGAGAATCGAACCCAGGTACTCTGAAAGAGTAGCCAGTGCTTTTAACCATGGAGCCATTTCTCAAGTTCCATTAAAATATGGTTTTATGGGGCTAGAGAGATGGCTCAGCAGTTAAGAGCACCAATTGCTCTTGCAGAGGACCCGGGTTTGATTCCCAGCACCCACATAGCAACTAAGAACCGTCTTTAACTCCAGTTCCAGGGGACTCCGAAGCCCTCTTCTGACCTCCAAAGCACTGCATGACACGGGTGCACCAAGCTACATGCAGACAGTACACTCATACACATAAAAAATAAAATAATAAAATAATAATAAACAAGCCACAAAGGCATTAGTTTAAAAAACGGTTTTATATAGACAAAATATAATCTCTCGGCACTAGCAACATCTAAAAAAATAAAACAACAAAAATTATAAAGAGAAATTGTTTGCTTTTATGTATTTGATTAGTAAATAATTACTCAGCACCCACTGTATGCCAGCATTACTCAGGTATAAGAGACACCAAACTTAATAAAAGCTAAGTGCTGGATACCTTCATTTATCAACTTGACACACATGGGAAAAGGAACCTCAATGGTGGAATTTCCTCCGTGTGATTGTCCTGTGGCCAGGCCTGTGAGGAATTTTCTTAGTTGCTAATTGATGTAGGAAGGCCCAGCCCACTGAGGATGTGGCCACCAATGGGCAAGTGATCCTGAAAGTAGGCTGAGCATGGCCCAGAGGAGCAAGCCAATAATTAACATTCCTCCATAGTCTGTGCTTCAGTTCCTGCCTCCACATTCCTACTCTGGCTTCCCTCAAGGATGACCTGTGATGAGGATATGCAAGCCAAATAAACTCTTTCCTCCCTAAGCTGGTTTTGGTCAGAGTGTTTCATCCCAGAAATAGAAGGTAACCGGAACAGCCTGCTTCCTTCTTTTGAAGCATTCATAGCACCACGCGGGTCTCTAGCATTACAGTCCAGGTTTTTGTTGTTGGGGGTTTTTGTCTGTGTTTCTGAAATGTTATGGTACCTCACAAATGTTAGGTTAGCTCTCTACCACTGAGTTGCATGTGAGACATGGGTTCTAAAAGTAATACTGCTTAAACATGGCTTAAGGGACATTCTAAATTAACTAACCTATTCCTGCATCCACAGATGGAGATTAGTGGAGGATGTCTAAGCCTGACCACTAAGCCATATTGTCATAGCATAAGTGAATACTCTCCACTTTAAATCACCAGCAGAACATACTTGAATTCTGCCCCTCACAAAGTGCAGGCATCCTCTAGTCCGAAGGTCCAAAATGCTCCAAAATATGAAACTTTTTAGATACTAACATGATGTCACATTCCATAACTAACCTTATGTAAGGAGGGACATAACAGGCATACTAAAAAATATTCTATAAACTTATCTTCAAGCTATCTGTATAAGGTATATGTGAAACACAAATGAATTTAGACTTGGATCTAATCCTCAGCATATCTCATTATATGTATTTCAAAATCCCAAATATCTGAAACACTTCTATTCCAAAGCAGTTCAGATAAAGAATATTCAAGGTGTATCTGAGGAAAGGAAAGCAGAAAACCAACCCTAATATTTACTGAGCATTTTCATGTTTATGAAAGCACTTTACACACTTCATCCCACTGCTTAAAATGTTAATAGGACGCCGGGCATGGTGGCGCACGCCTTTAATCCTAGCACTTGGGAGTCAGAGGCAGGCGGATCTTTGTGAGTTCAAGGCCAGCCTGGTCTACAGAGTGAGTTCCAAGACAGCTGGGGCTACAGAGAGACCCTGTTTCTAAAGACAAAAAAAAAAAAAAAAAAAAAAAAAAAAAAAAAAAAACATTAATAGGTAGGTACTATTATTATTCAAGTTTTACTAGTTTTTTTTAAAGATACTGAGAAAGAATATCTCTGTGCCTCAAGATCACAGGATAGATTTGGAATCAATTCTGAGTCCAGACCCGGAGGTTCCATCATTCCACTAAGTAACGTATCAGAAAAGATATTTTAAACCCAAATATTCAAGGATTCTATAGTGCTGAGTTTGAGAAGATCTCAAAAAAATATATAGGTTATTTTACAAATAATTTAACTTTTCTTATTTTAAAACTGCTGACACATGTAATATAATACATTCAGTTCTCCTGCACTTAGCTTTCAAATCACTAAATTATTACCTTTGAAAGGTCTTCTAAGGATAACAAATATTTAAGATATTTTTCTTTAAAAAAGACTACTGTCTAACCTAACTTCGCCGCTGATTAACAGTGCTAACTCTCATATGTCTGGCCAACACATATCTGCCATCTGATTATATCATGGACAGAGACTCCAGGAATATAAAGCTGAACGAGGAAGGCAGCCTGAGAAGACCATTGCAGTTTTTTGTTCACAGTGTCCTTCTGTAGGGTAAATTTAATCAAGACAACACAATCCTTACCTTTAAAATAACATATGAAGATGATCAACTTTTTCACGGAAGCATCTAAACACTGAGTGGATAGAACAGACTCTTATTTTCCCTGAGTAGCTAGAATAATCTCTCATGTGAGTACCTAAACACTGATTTAGATCATTTAAATGCCGTACACGTCAAAACACTTCAACCTAACACTTCCTTTGAAGTCACGACAATCAGTTTGTTCGTAGTATCATTTTTTTAGCATTTCTATAGTACTTCGCTTTGGACAAGTGCTTCATAATTATTTCTACTCTTACTTAACTTCCAGTTATTTATTCAAATACAGTTACTCTCTCAATAATATATAGACAGATAGATAATACACAAAATTGAACAAACCCAATCCAAAGAGGTTGAAACCAGATTTGCAGACAAACATGTAAGCCTGAGACTTTAAGCCAAACAGATGACAGACAGACAGACATGTACAAATTCTTGATGTGCCAGAAATGTCAATCACATCCCTATGTTGTCAGAACATAAACCAGCGAAAAATCAGTAGTCAAGTATAAATTAATATCGATGGAGCGAGTGCAGCAGACACTGATCCTCATTGGCTACTCACTGCCCGTTCTCTTTCTTTTTTCATTTTCCAACTTCCCTTATAGCTAGAAATAGTAACATAACTAAGTTCAGGGCAATGGAATGGGAACAGAAGTGACGTGGCCTGAGTAGCTGCTGACTCACCTCCTCAGGGGTAAAATACTCCTCCCCCTTCCACAGCTATGAAAACCAATAACTGAAAGAGCTGTCCTGGATGTCTAACATGGAAGTCATATGTTTGGTATGACAGAGCTATCACCCCTGTTCACTACTCAGTGACTTTATAACAATGCCACTACATTTCCAGGACTCTGTTAAAAGAACTTATCTATGCCATAATAGATAAATAAAGGGAAAATATACAGAGGGAAATAGAGACTGTGAGAATGACTTTGTTAGACCTTGATAACAGAGGAGGGAACAATTGAGAAATTTTAAAAGGACGTATCTGGAAACACAACTGAAATTATGCCTATGGACACAGTCAGAAGCCACTACAGCCATATTCCAGAGGAGCCTGGCTACTTCTCAAGCTGGCAGTAGAACTTGGCTCATCTACATGGTGCTGGTTTCACTGGCATACAGAACACAAGACTCACAGGACAATGGAAGTGTCCACCAAGAGCCCAAAGGAAAGCATGTGAGGCCAGGCAATGTCCAGCAGGGTTGTAGTCCCTGAAGGCAGTCCCTAGATGGTTATCCATGAAGCTATAAAGATGAAACCTAGACTCAAATGGAGATTCCAGTATTTGAAGAAACCAGCCAGAAACAAGACCACCCAAGCTCACTTCAAGCACGGTTCATGCTACCACGTGTGCTAGATGTCAGACATGGAGCTTCAGGGTTTAGTGTTTTCCCTGATGGGTTTAAGTCTTACTTTGATTCCTATCCTTCATTTCTCTGCCCAAATTTCTCCCTTTGGGGGGATGGTAATAATTACTGTGTGCAGTTGTATATTGGAAGTGTGTATCTTTTTTGTGATTTTTGCCAGGGATCATAAGTGAGATTTTCCCTTGAATCTCAGAAGAGACTTTGAACTTGTATTTTTGAACCATGTTGAAATTATTAAGGCTATGGAGGCTCTTAGAGAAGGACTAAATACATTCTTCATTGTAAAGTTGACATGAGTCTTTTGAGAGCCTAGTGTGAAATGCTGTGCTATAAAGTGATGTGTTTGTCATGCATATAGTCTGTTGAAATAAGTGTGCATGCACACACACATAAATGCAATTTTAAAAATTTTAAAAGAAATTCAGAAGGAAATTTAAGGATTCTGAATAAGTTGTCAAATCCTTATGAAGGAAAAATGTTCCCCAGTAAAAGTAAGTACGTGAATGTAAAATGCTAGCATAAGTGGACTTTTGTCCAACTCTCCTTTTGGTTTCCCACCTGTTCTTAAAACAAATGCATTTATCTTTCTGTAAGATTGAGATGCATTATATGAAATGCACAAGAATTCAATGAAAATATACACTAAATAGAATGAAGTATTTTTTTCTAGATTCCTCTGAAGAGTTGACTTGCTAATCATAAATTTGAATTTACCATGGAAAGTTTTTATTTCTCCTTCAAATTTAATAGTTATTTTTGCTAGGTATAATAATGTGGGTTGCCAGTTGTGATCTTTCAGGACTTGGAACATATCTTTCTAAGCCCTTTTGGTTTCAAAGTTTTCTGTTGAATAAACAACTCGTATTCAATAAATAAATAAATAAATAAATAAATAAATAAATAAATAAATAAAAAGTGATGTGTTTGTAAGCTATTGCCCTTGATTTCTTCCCAGAACTTGAATGGAAGAACCCTATTGCTAAAGACAGGACATACTGTGGACACAGGACTTGGAGCAATGGAGCTGGAACTAACCTAGAAGCCTTCTCCCTGAAGACTAGCTCTCAAAGTTCTAGAGGGCACTATGAAAGCTGCTAAGGGAGACAAATCAGTCAATGTCCAACTCAGAGTTAAGACCTAATAACTGCAAGCACTGGCATAGCAAACTATCTCTATTGATGCAGTAGGGGCGCTTTTATCTCAGGCTAATCAGTAGCTATCTAATTGAACTTAAAACCCTCTTCTCAATGGGAGAGCACTCATGGTTGCTACTATAAATATACACATGGCCAGAAAGGTCATAGATCCTAGAGAAAAAAAAAACATCTATCTCTGTCATATCTCTAGACAAATGAAATTTTTTACTGTATGCTAAATATGGATCCTTATATTTACAGATAAGTGTACCATACATCATTCATCAAAGAAGCTTCTTTTGCAACAGACAGAGGCTATTACAGAGTTCCACAACTGGACACACACAGAGAATATATGTATATGAAGGATACCCAGCCCTAAGTGACACAACTACAGTGGAACCTCTACACCTAAGGTTCATGGAACACAGCAAAACAGGGAGTAGAGAGAATACAAATCTATCCCTCAATTCCCACTGTCAAAGCTGCCTCATACAATGGAGTGCAGTACACATAGAAGGTCACACCTGGATAAGTTCTAGAGAACAAGAGCCTGTCCCTGGATAGGACTTCTATAGTAAACCTCACCCACCCACAGCTCAGAAGAGGGGACAGAAAGATTGTAAGAGCTAGGGTTGGTACATGAACATAAGAAAACAGAGGTGGGCTGGAGAGATGGCCTAGCGGTTAAGAGTGCCAACCTCTCTTGCAGAGGACCCAGTTTCAATCCCCAGCTCCCACTTGGTGGCTGAGAGCCATCTTTAACTCCAGTTCCAGGGGAATTCAATGCCCTCTTCTGACCTCCACATCATTGCATGACATAGGTGCACAGACCTGCATGCAGACATTCATACACATAAAGAATAAATAAAATTTAAAAAAATTTAAGAAATAAAAAAAAAAGAAAACAGAGGCTTTCAGGCCGCTGAGAACTTGCAACAATGGTGATAGCATGCATAAGACCCATGTCACCTCAATCAGACAAAAACCCAGCAGAGAACTGAGGAAATGGGCAGCAGGCCCCAGCCCTAGCTGAAGAACTCTTGGCAACTGATTACTGAGGGTGAAGGAGAGTAGATTTTCTTTAAGGCGGTAACTCTAGATAGGCTGACTAGACTCCAGTGGATAAACTTGCATTGAGGTGGGACATCTGGTTACAAATGCTTGACTGGATAGGACTTCATGTATATGAAAGAATGCATGAGATCCAGTGGAGGCTAGAGAGGGGTGCCAATGAGGAGAGGAACTAAATTTGATTAATATCTATTATATGAAATGCACAAAACTCAATGTAAGTATTTTGTTTAATGGTGGTGTGTTTGGGTGTCAGACTGACAAGGAAACAACTTGTGACAATTTTAATCATCAAGTTGATTAGATTAGGAAATGCCTAGGGAATTAATGAGGTCTACCTCCAGGCAGGAGGACCCTCCCCCAATGTGGATGCCAACTTCCCATGGGCTGGGGACTCAGATGGCATTAAGAGGAGATAAAATGCCAATTAATTGTACATCTGACCACAAAATGCCTAAAGAGAGATTCCATATGCTTGGACTTAGATACCTTTATCAAGAGAAGAAAAATTCCCATTTTAAATCTCCACTTGTATGATGTTTTGTATGTTTATTGTTTCCTAATTGACTTGATCTACTTAAGGCAAAACAGGAAAAGTTATAAAAAATGAAAGGTAATTTGATTAAATTAGTTGTCTATACAATTCTTGGCCTTGATCATTGAAATACAACCATATTTAAGAATTTCAGGTGAAAAAAAAAAAAGAATCTCAAGTGATAAGTAATAATTAAGTTTCAGATCTATGGGCTACAACTTCTTGCCTTCCACATTTGGTATGAGACCACAAATAGGCCTTCCTAAAGGTAAATTAATATTGTAGGTGAACAAGTTAAAATTCATGATTTCAAGACATGTCATGACTTCACTTACACCAATGATTCTCACCCTCCCCCAATGAAAAACATGATTCTGGGTAGGAGGTAACCAGCTGGGTACAGTGATATATGGCTGCAGTCCTAGCACTCCAGAGACAGGTACAAGACCAGCCTGAGTCACAGCAAAATGTCACCTCAAAAAAAAAGCAAACAAATAATAAAAGGGGTAACCCCATCACCCATGTGCCCACTGGTGTGTTAATGTTAATTTTGCCTTTTATAAAAGAGGGCTTTCAGGATTTTAAATAAACACAAGGAGTTCTAGTAGTAAGAAGAGCTATGTTATTGTCCTTCTTCCCACTGTGCACTAAATAAAGGTGGGACCCACAAAACAAATGCAAGAAACAAGCTGGATCACATGGCAAGTCCTATGTGGAGGCCCTTTGTTTGATGGACCAGTGAGAGAAGAGTCCCCTCCCACTCCGGGTGTCTAGAGCACACCCTTGATTCTCGATTCTCAGTGCTTCTGATGAAGTTTCTGCTTCAATAGGACAACGGCTTTCTATCAAAGAGTGTCATAACATGTTATCAAAGAATGTCATAACACAGAACCCTTCTAATTGGTGTGGAGAGCACTGCATAAGTATAGTAGCTGTAAGCCACAGCGTCACCTCTCTTTAGGGAGAGGGAACAAAATTTAATACACAGGGAGACAGAAAGATAATTAATTGCCTTCTTGGCAACCCACCACTCTACTGCCAATGGGATCACTGTGACAAGTTATAAAATTCAAGTCAAAATATTTAAATCAACCACTTACTCAAGTAGTAGACCCAATTTTAGGCACCCCTCAGTTAGGGTGCCAATAGAGGAGAGTCTTCTATTCATTTTTCTACTGTAGCACATATATCTGATGGCACATATGGGTTTTCTGTGTCCTCTGTGGATCAGAGGTCTGTCTGTAATGTATATACATGTATTTCTATCTGTAAGGAAGGGATGATGAATGAAGAGAACAATGAGAAGCTAGGTGGTCCCAGAAAAAAACAGAAACTAAACCAAGAATAAGAATGAATTATTAGAGAAACAATGTTTGAGTTAGTAGGCATGCTGAATACCTTAATGACCATTACACAGGGTGTGTGTATACTGAAACTTCACTTTGCTTCCCATATATTTGTACAGCTATTAAAGTAAAACAAAGAAAAAGAATAGATTAGTCACATAAGTCTTTCAAAATAACCATACACAAAACCATCCTATCAGAAGAATGGAAGATGAACTAGCCAACATTCCTAAAAGAAATGCTGATTAAACCAACTGGATTCATTGCTCCCAGAAACTTAAATCTGTGGATCAATATAATAAAGCCTAAAATAAATAAATCATATGACTGAGGTGGGAAATTCTGTGACCCAGTACTGGAAAGTTCAGAGTAGAAGACAAAGGAGGCCCTGGGGAATCAATGGGAAGTAGAAAAGGGGAAGAGAGCAGTAAAAACTGTGTCCTGTGTTAACTATGCCAACTGTCTAGAGCTCCTGTCTGAACCAAGGCCAGGCAGAGCCTGCTTACAGGATTCTCTGAGGACTTGCTCATGAAAACATACAGAATGTATTCCCTACTTTGTTTTTTCAACTTATGGACAATAAAACACAGACATTACTTACTATGCATTTGGATGACTTTTGACAAATACACATATCCACGTGTTCAATCACCACCATCAAGGCATGGAACATTCCCAGTCATCTCCAAAAGTTTCCAAGCACTTCATAGTCCCAAACTCCAGGTAATCACCACCATATTTTCTATAACCGTTGCCTCTTCTTAATTTCTACATTAGTGGAATCTCACATTGTATACTTTGTGTGGGAATGAAACTTTGTGTGTGGCTCGAAGCAAGAACTTGTAAGACCTGTTCCGGAAGATCTCTGGTTATCTGCTATCTCTGTGGGCATTCAGAGTTATCTGTAGCAGGAAGATTCGGGATATTCAATGATTCTTGCTTCGCCCTATCTCTGCAAAGTTCCAGAACCAGACGGCCCCTTCCCTTGAGGCATTGAGCAAAATGTCACACCTCTAGTCACCTGTTGCACAAACTGGAGCTCTGCAGCTCCCCCATTAGAACCAAGTTGGCTTACCCCTCCCTTCCGCCTGCCCCCCATTTTCTTGCCCAGAGCACAGTAGCCTTCAATATATAGACCTCACTGACAGAAAATAAACAGAGTTACTATCTCCCCGGCTCTCTGAGAGTGAGTCTGCTCACTTCCACGGGTGATCTCCTGTGGTTTTCCCTCCCCCTGGAGACTGTCAGCCTGCAGGCAGGAGACAAGTCCTGGAGCTGAGCCAAGAAGGGAAGAACAGGGTGTGGAATGTGATCTCTCATGACTCAAAGACATTGAACAATGACAACTTTGTGTATTTATCTTCTGTTATTAAGAAAATGTTTCTTAAGTCAGTCATGGAAATGATAGCAATAGTTCATTCTTCTGTGTTGCTGAGGAGAAATTCCATGGATGAATATATAGGAATTTCTTTATCCATCCACCTGTTGTTGAGCATCTGCGTTCTTTCCAGATTTTGGCTATTATTAGTAATAGATCTACTACCATGAACATTGGTATAGAAGTTATCATGTAGGTACGTGCTTTCGTATCTCTTGGGTAGATGACTAGGGATAGACTGCTGAATCACAGAGCAATTGCTTAATCTTGTAAGAGGTTACCAAGTCATTAAACAGGGTGCTTTCCTATCAGCAACATGTGAGAGTCCCTGTTACTTCACATTCTCACCAATACTCAACATAGTTTGTCTTTAATCCCAGCCATTCTGGTGTGTGTAGCAGCACTTCACTACGGGTTTAATTTGCCTCCTCCTGAATGATGATGTTGAGCATCTTTTTACATGCTCATTGTCCATTCATACGTCTTCTTTTTATGAAGTGTCTGTTAAAATCCTTTGTTCATTTTTAAATTGGGTTGGTTCCTGCTATGTTGACTTCAACTTTTTACTAAGGATGGCAGCACTTCTGGTCAATTTGATTTAGAGCTAGTAATTGGAGACTCTCTAATGGCACTACTGGGCTCAAAATTACCAACCAAGGTTCAAGTGAAAGGGTCAACAATACATGGAATGCATAAATCATTTCATCTCACTCTCCTGCTTCAAATCTTCCAATAGCTTTCCATGGCAATTAAAATAAAATCCAAGCTCTTAATATTGGCTCCTGAAGCCCCCTGTGATTTGACCTCCAAGTCCCTCTCCAGCTTCCTCTCTTCCCTCACCCATGGTGCTATTGATGCTTTGCTCTTCTGTCCCTCCATCCCACCATAGCTGTTCCTGATTCTATCCTTCTGCCTAGAATTCTATTCCTGGCACACTTGGTCTGCTCTCTCCTCCTCATCCACTGTGAACATAAGGCTGTCCCTGTCCAATCCTGATAAACAACAGTCTCTCTACCTTAGCACCTGTTATTTTCTGAAATCATTCTATATTTTGTAGGTGTCTATTGTCTGTTTTTCTTCCACTATATCAATGTTTCATGAGCATAGGAACTTTGTCTTGGCCATTGCTTTATCCTTAGAACCCATAAAAAATTCCCGGGAGTCCAGACTGATTGTCCCTAAATCTCAAAGAATAACTTCCCAGGAATTCAAAACCACTGAAAAATTTGCCTTTATTCACCATGGGCCATAATTCTAAAATGTATAATTCATGCCTAATAAGCATTCATTAGGGAAAAAAAAAAAAGAACCCATAAATGCTGCCAAGTACACAGTGTACATCCACTGGCAGTTCTTTAGACAGGCTAGTTCTCTTTTGCTCTCACCTATTTCTCCCAATGAAAGTTTTCAGACTCTGGAGCCTGAGGGGCATTTACTCCTACTGAGAACATTCACAGAACCTAATTGAAGGCATAACCACCTCCCAGACCAGTGACAAACACGAGTGATTTGATTTTTGAGATGAAGAGAAAGCGCAAGCTCTTCAGCAGAGGGAAGCACACTTCCGATACTCTGTTATAGACCATCACTTATTTTGGATGGTTTCATGGCTGGATGTCTTCACTTTAACAACATTTTGATATTTTCTCTGCACTGCTTCGGTGGCAGAAGGTTTCACCTTGCTTTCCGGGCCAGGCCCCATCTTCTTCCCATCAAATATCATATTTATTCCTTCTAGTTTGTGATCTGATCACTTTGATCTTTTGTAAAAGACTGTAAACTCTATTGTGTAATTTAAATCAGAAACGCAGGACAAGAAATGGTGTTCCCCAAGGTTTTCCATGTTTGCTTCTGATCACATAGGGTCCTTCAGGGGACCAGGCCTGGTGCCTAAGCAGAACTACTTCTGTACTCACCACATGTTCTATTTCCAGCACCACGTGTAGAAAACTCTTGCTGTGTTCCCATATCCCAACTACTGACCAAAGGCCCTCCCCTTCCAAGGATTATAAACTCCATAAAGCCACATACACTCTTTAAGTGTCAAGTGACAAATCAGAAAGAGAAATTACAAGGAATCTACTTTTGAGTTTTGAACTAATTTTAGAAGTACATTAAGACCCTTTTCTTTAGAATTTCCCCTTTAGATTTCATTTTTGCATTCAGTCATCTATGTCATATGTAACTAGTAAAAAAAAATGTCATGTGCTAGATACTGGGTATAGATAGGCATGGAGGGCTGACACATGCAAGAAATGTTTAGCAGCATGCAGTTTCCACTTCTTAAGGCTTTTGTTCTTAAGTATTAAACCAATACACATTGTGTGCTATATTCAGCAGGGTACTCCAGAGCAACAGAGCCTGTCAGATGTGCAAACAGAGAATTTTATATTCAAAAATTGGCATGACCCACCCTGAGACTGGCAAATTCAGATTCTGAAGTGGGGGCAGGGGGCTGGAGATCCAGAGAAGAGCCTCCAACTTGTATCTGAAAGCAATCTGCTGACAGAATGCCCTTGTCTCTGGGGAAAGACAGCCTTTTTTTTAATTGAGGCCTCCAACTGAGTTGAACAAAGCCCACCCACATTATGAAGAGTAACTTGCTTTGTTCAAAGCCTACTGTTTTAAATGTTGGTCTCATCTAAAATGAATAAATAAACACCTTCACAGAAATATCTAGAATAGTTTTTGACCAAATTACCTGCACATTTAACAAATTGGCACATAAAATTATCTATCCATATGTACAGCAACCAGAGACTAATATACAACAATATGTATTCAATATTTTAACTAGGGGTCATATCATGGGTAAAAAGAAAAGGTATTACTCTTACTAGACAGTGACTATTAGATGTCAGATATTTTACAAACATTAGCTAAGGCATTAATTTTTACTACCTCTTATAGCTACTTTGAAGTCAAAACCCATAAAGATTAAATAACTTGTCCAAGATTACTCAGCAAGTATTCTAACCTCGATCAGGTGGCAACACAATCCCTGGAACATTAGAGAAGAGGGTGCTCCAAATATGGAAGAAAGTTAGTTGTGGGACCAAGGCAAGCTTAACAAGGTGACTTGAAAACTTCTTCCCTCTGAAAGTGGAAGCACTCACTCTTTTTCTAACTCATTATGACATAATTATAAAGTTTCAATGATTCATTTTTTTTTTTTTTGGTTTTTTTCGAGACAGGGTCTCCCTGTAGCCCCAGCTGTCCTGGAACTCACTCTGTAGACCAGGCTGGCCTTGAACTCACAAAGATCCGCCTGCCTCTGCCTCCCAAGTGCTAGGATTAAAGGCGTGCGCCACCACGCCCGGCTCAATGATTCTTTATGCTTGTATATCTTCCACAAGAAACAGAGCATAGAGCTGGAGATGTAGCTCAGTGGCAGAGAACTTGGCCTGCATTTGATTCTCAGCACCATGAAATGAAAAGAAAGAAAGAAAGAAAGAAAGAAAGAAAGAAAGAAAAGAAAGAAAGAAAGAAAGAAAGAAAGAAAGAAAGAAAGAGAGAAGTAGAGAAGAAAGAAAGAGAGAAGAGAGAAAGAGAGAAAGAGAGAAAGAGAGAAGAGAGAAAGAGAGAAGAGAGAGAAAGAGAGAAAGAGGAAAAGAGAGAAAGAGAGAAAGAGGAAAGAGAGAAAGAGAGAAAGAGAGAAAAGAGAGAAAGAGAGAAAGAGAGAAAGGGAGGGAGGGAGGGAGGGAGGAAGGAAGGAAGGAAGGAAGGAAGGAAGGAAGGAAGGAAGGAAGGAAGGAAGGAAGGAAGGAAGAAGGAAGGGAGGGAAGGAAGGAAGGGAAATAAAAGGAAGGGAAAAGAAAGAAAGAAAGAAAGAAAGAAAGAAAGAAAGAAAGAAAGAAAGAAAGAAAGAAAGAAAGAAAGAAAGGAAAGAAAGAAAGAAAGGGAGGGGGAGGGAGGGAAAGGAAAAGAATGTACATATTCATGAATAAGCAAGAAATAATACGTGCATGATGCAGAAAGATAAGATTTAATTCCTATTCTATGCTCTGTTTCATTGCATCTTTAAACCAACCATCTTTATGGTCAAAAGCATTTTTTGTCCTTTTCTTTCTATTTTTGGAGCTAACCAAAACCAAATTATCTTCAATAGAGTATCTGGATTGCTCTCAGTTTTTAGAAATTACAAGTGTTTTGCAGTGAGTATTGCATCTAAATCCTCATGGAGCTCATCATTCCCTATTGCAAACACTATAGAAAAATTTGATCAAAATAGCAAGTTAGTGGGGCTTTCTCTTTCTACAAAGCTAATGACATTGACTGTGTTAACATATGTGGATGACTGCTGTAACGTTCTCTTCTGTAATATATCTATTCAAGCTCATGGTATATTTTCTATGTTAGGTCCATACTTTAGAATAAATCTGGATGAGCTATTTGTACATATTTTTTATATAATACATATATCCTCTCCCAGTTTCTGGCTTGGTTTTTCATGCTCTTTTTGTCTGTTTGCTGTTTTACTTTTAAGAATTTCATACATGAGTACTGTATTTCCATTAGTTCCATCCCTCCCATCAAATTCTTCTCGTGTGCCCCTTCCCCTCTCAATTTCTTGTCCTCTTCTTTATTATTATTACATGTACATACATTTTGGGGGTCTTTTTGAGACAGGGTCTCCCTGTAGCTCCGGCTGTCCTGGAGCTCACTATGTAGACCAGGCTGGCTTCAAACTCACAGAGATCTGCCTGCCTCTGTTTCCTGAGTGCTGGGATTAAAGGCATGCACCACCATGCCCAGCTACACACACACACACACACACACACACACATATTTATATAATATTATAGAGAGACAGAGACAGAGACAGAGTCCATTTAGCACTGCTCCTATTTACCTTCATCTAGAGCTGCCTACTTCAGATTAAACAACCTCTAAGGGAGCTAGCTAGTCACTGGAAAAAACTGATTCTCTCTCCCTCGATGTCAACTGATTGCCTGTAGCTGCTCATTTTGAGGTGGGAACCTGTGACATACCCCCCATTCACCTTAGCAGGTCAACTGGTTTTGTTATTATGTAGATCTTGTTAGACTACCACTCGGCAGAGATTTCTTGGTGCAGCTTCCCCATCATGTCTAGAAACCACTAAGTCCTGCTAGCTGTTACCTTCTTCCCATGCCCTTTTCTGCAAGGTTCCCTGACCCTTAGGTATAGAGGTTGCATTGTAGACGTATCACTTAAGGCTGGGCACCTCACAGACACTTGTTTAGTCTACCTGCTACAAAAAGAAGCTTCTTTGATGAGTGATGAGTGGTGCACTTGACTGTAAATATAAGGACACATATTCAGAATAGAGCAATAAATTATTTTGGTCCCAGGAAGTGACAGAAATGGGTTTTTCCCTAGGGTCTATGACCTCTCCAGCCATGTGTACTTGGTGATACACTACTACACACATTATTTCCCTCCCAGTGAGTAGGCCTTAAATCCAATTAGAGAGCTGGTGATTATTCACAAGATAAAAGTGACACTATTTCACCAACACCCTTTTGCAAAGCCGGTCATTGTGATTCATAGGCATTTAGCTGGGTGGGACCATCGAGTGGTTTTCTCCCTTGGAAGCTTGCATAATATCTTCAGATACTATGAGAATGAGTCTTCAGGTAGATTTCCAGGTCAGTTCCAGCTCAAGTGCTTCAAGTCCTATGCCCAAAATATGTCCTGTCTTCAGCAATAGGGTCTTACCTTCAAGTACTGAGAGGCAGTCAAGGGCTGTGGCAATAGCTCATGTTATTTTGAGAATCTCTTGTATTACCTTGACTAAAAACTCAAAGGAAGGTTGCCCTTGCCTGCCACTGTGATTTTTGTTATATAGTCCTCAGCTATACACATGCACTCACATTTACATTATATGTGCATTTTTCAGTAGGCTTACTAAATACTACATTTCCCTTTGGCTTGTCACAGCACATGAGCATAATTTATCTCTCTTTTCTCTGTGCCCCTCTGTAGCCGCTTTCTCCATCCCCAGATAAAGTATCCCACATTTTCTCCATTTCCCCTTTGCTAGCATCTGTCTCCTTACTACCCCCTCTCTTGAGCTCCTTCTCCCCCTTTGCCCCTCAGTTAATTTCCCTTTTCCTGGCTCCTGTGAGTATATATCATCATGATATATACTCACATCTAAGGATTTGGACCTAGGATTCACAAATGAGAGAAAACGTGCATCATTTGTTTTGCTGAGTCTGAGTTACCTCACTTATTATAACAGTTTCTAGGTGTATGCATTTACCTGTACATTTCATGATTCCTTTATACTTTGCTGATGACTAGAACTCCATTGTATAAATGCACCACATTTTCATCATCTATTCATCAGTTGTGAAAAATTACGTTGCTTCCATTTCCTAGCTATTGAGAAAAGTGCAGCAATAAACATAGCTGAACAAATATCTCTACAGTAGTATATTGAGTTCTTTGGGTACATGCCAAGGAGTGGTATAGGTGGATCATACAGTAGACCTAAATTTAGTTTTCTCAGAGTTTTCCACAACACTGATTTCCACAGTGACTGCAATCCCACCGGCAGTGAATGAGTGGTCCCCTTTCCTAACTCCCTCACTAGCATTTGCTGTCAGTTGTTCTCTTGCTCTTACTTAGCCATTTTAACTGGGGTAAGATGAAACCTTAAAGTGCTTTTATTTTGCATTTCCCTAATTACTAAGGATGTTGAACACATTTTAAGATATTTCTCAGCCATTTTTATTTCTTCTTTTCGGAATTCTTTCTTCAGATCTGTACTGTTTGGGGGGGATTATGTTTTTGAGACAGGGTCCCCCTATAATCCCAGCTGGACTGTAGACCAGGCTGACCTTGAACTCATGGAGATCTGCTGGATTCTGGCTTCTGAGTGCTGGAATTAAAGGTGTGCACCTTTAATCTGTGTCTTAAAGTCCCATAGTATTGTGTTTATGAATTTGGGAGCATGAGAGTTTGGTCCATATATATTCATGATTGTATTATCTTCTTGGTTAATTGTTCCTTTAATAAGAATGAAGTGATCCTATTTATCTTTTCTGATTAGCTTCAGTTTGAAGTCTAGTTTGTCAGATATTGGAATTGCAACTCCTGCTTGTTTCTTGGTGCCATTTGCTTGGAATATTTTTTCCATCCTTTCACCTTAAGGTAGTGCCTGCCTTTGAAGGTGCAATGGGTTTCTTGAAGACAACAAAAGGATGGATTTTATTTCTTTTTTTTTTTTTTTTTTTTTTT
>VZQC01003076.1:3427146-3448052 GCA_009823505.1 Rhizomys pruinosus
TCTCTCTCTCTCTCTCTCTCTCTCTCTCTCTCTCTCTCTTTCTCTCTCTCTTTTGACTTCCTGTGTTCACTGTGAGATATGAACCTCAGCTTTCTGTTCCAGCTCCAGCCACCATGCCTCCTGCCACAACGGACTCTAATTCCCTGGAACTGTCAATAGTAAGCTCAAATAAACTCTTCTTTTTATAAGTTCCCTTGGTCATGGTGGTTTTGTCACAGCAACAGAAAAGTGACTAGTACACAGAGTGTACCACATTTCCTGATTGTTCCACTCTTGTGGTGTTTATTTTTTATTTTTAATAATCTTTGCTTGAGCATTCTAGTTCTTCCATCTTGTCTTCCAGTCTTGATATTCTGTTTTCTGCTTCATCCAATCTGTTGCTGAGGCCTTCTCCCATCCTTTCCTGATGATTGGAAGTGTGTTTGATTTCCTTTTTCGTTTCATCCTGTGATTTCTTTAGTATTTCCATTTCCTCCTGGAGCTTGCACTTCTCTCCTTCTAGATCCTTGATTCTCTGGTTGATTTCCTTTTTCATTTCAGCATGGGCTCTTTTTAGTGTTTACACTTCCTTCCAGAGTTTGTCATTCTTTCCCTTTAGTTCTTTGATTTGTTCTTTACATTCCTTGATTTCTTTGAGTATGTCTATGATTGTCCTTTTAAGATCTGTGTCCTGGATTACCTCCAGGGAGAACTCATTGGAGTCTTCTACATGTCTGATAGAATTTGGTGGGGATTTATTATTTTCTTTACCCATGTTGATTTTTCGTTTTGCTTTTGGCAGGTGGATTTGGTTTGTTGATTGTAATCTGATGCAAAATTCGAGTGTTTCTTCATTGGGTTGAAGGCCTGTTCCTCTAGGTTGGCTGTGGAGTGACTGGTTTGCTGTCTCTTCTGTTACCTTGTACCCTGAGTCACTATAGCTGTGCCCACTGGGATGGCTGCACGGGGGTTGGGGGGCACTGGTTTGGCCCAATTCAGTCACTTCTGAGGTACACAGACCCTACCCTTACCTGGTCCATGCAGGAAGTTGGGGTGGCACCCGGCACCTGGGTGTAGTCTGTGTCCCCATTTGGTCACTGCCGAGTTGTGTAGAGGTGCAGAACCTTCCCCAATCCATGCAGGAAGTTCTGGATTTTGTTTCTTTTTTATTTTTTAATTTATTTATTATTTTTCATGTGTATGAATGTACTGTCTGCATGCAGGTCTGTGCATCCATGTCTTGCAATGCTGAGGAGGCCAGAAGAGGGCGTTGGATTCCCCTTGAGCTGGAGTTAAAGACGGTTCTCAGCTGCCATGTGGGTGCTGGGGATTGAACCCAGGTCCTCTGCAAGAGCAGTTGGCGCTCTTAACTGCTAGGCCATCTCTTCAGCCCCTGGATTTTGTTTCTTAATCCTTTCAACTAGCCTGTGTCTTTCAAGTGGGAAGTTCAGTTCATTGATATTTAAAGTTATTATTGAGAAGCGTGTATTGGTGGCCATAATTTTCATTTGTATACATGTAGTTTTCCAATACATAGAAGGAAGCATCTCTTTACCTGTTCAGTTTTACAATTTTAGATTGTCTGATACTTTACTATATAGAGGAGACTTTTGCTAGATTTTTCTTCTACTCATTTAATGTTTTGCTGATATTGTTGTGTTTTTAAAAATTTCTCTTTCTAATTGTTTGCTGCTGCTATTTACATGCAAATATGTACATATACAGTTTTATGGAGTGAGACCTTATGTCTAATGATCTTCGAAGATCCATTCATTAGCTACAAGTTTTTTCCATGGATTCATTTCAGTTTTCCACATATTTATTCATATCATTTGCAAATAATGAAACACTTGTGTGTTTATTTGTGTATTTTTTCCCAATATTTGTTCCTTTTCTTTCTCTTTTCACCATCTATGATGATAGCAAACTCCCTCCCTGCCTTTCCTGGGACCTGCATCTACCCTGTCACCAAACAAACATTACTCTCAGTCTAATCAGAGAAGCTTCTGTTTCCAGGGAATGGTAATGAATAAAGAGACTCATGACTGTACAGGGTGCTGAGAATAAATGACTGATGAAGGTTCAGCCCTAAACAGAAATCTGTACCATCCCCTCTAATATTCAGGGAACATTGTGGAAGAGAAGGTAGAAAAATGTCAGAGCTAGAAGACAGGAATAAGGGCTGTGTAATGTCATCTCCTGGGCAAGGCACAGCCATGGCAATCAGAAACACACAGTAGCATTGGGTCTGCATAAGAATGGGCCCTCAACAGTCAGACATGGATGGAGGAGGATCTCAGGGGTCCTACCCGTCACTGCTGATTTGCAATTCAGGGAGAGAGGGAATCACTGCCTTCAGTTGTGTACTCACTGATGACCCCACCAGGCTCCAACAGATAGTTCCAATCCAATAGTCACACAGATGGCCCTGGTTTAACTAATTGGGTCATGAAACAAAACCAGATATCACAAATCTGGGAAAGGGAGCAAAGAAATGGATGGAAGGGAAATAAGAGGGGATGGAGAGAGTAATCAGAATGCATTGTATGCATGTGTGAAATTGTAAATAACAAAATCAACCAATAAACATAATTTTTAATGAAATGATAGTAAGAATCTGCCTCGGGCCTAATATCAAAGGGAAATCGTTCATTATCTCACCATTAAAAATGAGTTTGCGGGCTGGAGAGATGGCCTATCGGTTAAGAGCAAAAATGAGTTTGCGGGCTGGAGAGATGGCCTAGCGGTTAAGAGCACCGACTGCTCTTGCAGAGGATCCGGGTTCGATCCCCAGCACCCACATGGCGGATAAGAACCGTCTTTGACTCCAGTCCCAGGGGAATCCGACACCCTCTTCTGACCTCCTCGGCATTGCATGACACTGGTGCACAGACCTACATGCAGACGGTACATTCATACACATAAAAAATAAATAATTTTTTTTTAAAAATTAGTTTGCTGGGGCTGGAGAGATGGCTCAGTGGTTAAGAACACTGGCTGCTCTTGCAGAGGACCTGGGTTTGACTCCCAGCTCCCACATGGCAGCTAAAAACCATCCATAACTCCAGTTCCAGAGGCTCCAATTCCCTCTTCTGACCACAGGCATTGCATGATACAAGTGTATTTACATACATACAGGCAATACACTCATAAATATAAAATAAAATAATAATTGAAATATTTTGCTGTAGATGCATGTCTATGCATGTTTATGTGTGCACAGGTATACATGTGTGTGTGAGTTCATGTGCACATGTGTGCATGCATGATTCTGCGGTTGGTGGTCCATACGTTCTATATCTGTTGATGACATCGACTTTGTTGGTATCTCTAAGTACATCAATAAGATGTTCTACATATTTGTTATTTTGCTGTTGCTACTGTTTCTGCTATTTTATCTTTACTTCTTTCCATTACTGAAGCATGTGCTTTGGGATTTCCCATTATAACTGTGGATTACCCCCATTGCTCATTTAATTCTATAAAATGTGCTTTGTGTATTTTGAACCTAGATTATTAGACATATGAACTACATTTACTCTATCTTCTGAGTCCTTTAGCTCTTGTATTAACTTTTTCTGTTTCTGTAATTAAAAATCCTAACAAAAGTAACTTAAGGAAGCTAGAATTTGTCTCACAGTTCAAGAATGAGGCAGCTGATCAACCACATCTGCAGGCAAGAAGCAAAACTCAGTGGATATTGGTGCAATGCAAACTTTCTCCTTTTTATGTAGTCCAAGACCCATCCTAAGGAATGGTACCACCTACATTCAGGGTGGGTTTTCCCACCACAATTTAACCTAATCAAGAAAATCTCTCACAGGCAGACCCAGAGACTAACCTAATTTAGACAATCCCTTACTGATGTACTGATGTGCCTGTTGATTTCTCTCTTAGGTGACTCTAGTTCTCATCAAGTTGATAAATATTAACCATCAGAGCCCCTTTATCAATTTTAAATGTCATTTGCCCTTTATTTCTAGCAATGCTTCTTGTCTTTGGCTACCATTGGACTAGACTGACTAATCTTTCAAAGGTGTCTATCCAGAATGGAGAAATTTATGGAGACAGGAAATAAGTTAAGAATTACTTAGGGCAAATACAAAAGACATAGGTTTGAGTGAAAGATGATACAAGGCACAGGGTTTATTTTCTTCCAGGATAATTTTGTATTATCTGCAAAGAGGAATAAATGAATAATTGTACACAATGTGAATTTAGATCTCAATAACTCTGTTTTTAAAGAGTTATGATAATTTATAACTTTGTCTTGTTCCCACTCTAAAAGAATTCTAAGGCAGTATTTCAGCTATGTATGGCTTTTGATTGAGTTTCATATAGACAATCATTTTGCTCTATAGCTTTATGACATATATATACACATATACATATATATAAATGACATATATATGTATGTATATGTGTGTGATAAGGGACTAGAACAACAGAAATGGCATTTCATAGACATTCTTGCCAACTGGTTTCCAGTAGTTTCTGCCAATGGAAGCCATTAGTAGAAAACTAGAAGTCTGGAGAATAGAGGAAGAAATCTTCCTACTTCTGATTTCTACCAGTGTTGCTGACAGAGACAGTAATGGCAAGAATTGTCTTAGCCTGAACCGGGTGCAGTGATAACAGCAAAAACAACAGTAACCATAGCCCACAGCAGCAGCAATAGTGGGTTAAAAGTTCAGGTGCTACATTCTACTCAGCAGCTGATTCTAAAAAGCATCTTTGACTGCTGGAACCATGTTCTCAAGCCCAGTGATGCTGGCCGTTTACTGAAGTTACCATTTTAGTTAGCCTTGCCCATCTCCAGGCCTTCCATTATGGCTGTCATCGATTCTGCTGTTAAACATCTGTTTGCTTGTGTAGAACTGTTACTGTTTTCCTGAGTAGACTCTAGCTGATAGACACAATAAAGGACTGTTTCTATTAAAGTTTAGCAATGGTTCTTATCATGATGGGGGTTAAATCTAATTTCTTTCTGAATTTGTTAAAGGAATCATTGGCTTCTTTCTATTGGCACATTGACTAAATGAAATATAAGAGCTTTCCTAATATTGAATCATTTCATGTGCCTCACATAGAGCCTAATACAGGGTCAGTGGCAGGTAGTCTAGTTGAGAGATGGTCCCAGAACACTAGTGTGTGGGCAAGGAGGGTGTGAGGTAGAGGACGAGGAAAAGGAACTAAAGAGTACATTGACGGCCTAAGTACTGAGGCCAGGGGGGCTATGTCAGAAGTCATGGGTGAACAGGTGGGATGTGTCAGAAATCACAGGTGTACAGGTTGAGTTGTGGTGGAAGTCACAGGTAGACAGAAAGTGTCAGAAGTTACAGGTGGACAGGTAGGATATGGGCAAAGTACTAAGACTTTTTTTACAAATTGGTATTTTTTTTGTTTAAACATCAGAGCTATTATGAAATAAATCATGAAGCTTTGAAATACTTAAAACAGCTCTCTGTTTCATCAAGGACTTAAGGAACTGCCTTTTCATCTATTAACTTTTAAGCTTAGCATAGAGAATCCAGGCTTTGTTATGACATTTTCGTGTATATATGGCATCTCACTTAGTTCTTATTACCCCCCCACCTTTTTTTCCTGGTACTGTCCTCTGCCCAAGTAACCTTCCCTTAAGGCATTTATGCCACAGGCATCCCATTACCCTCTTTTTCTTCCCTCCCCCATCCCTTAAGATCTCGTCTTTGTTCCTGGGCCCCTTTCTACTTACATATCACACATGCATACACACACACACACACACACACACACACACACACACACATACACACTACACAAATTCAAATCTATATTCCACATATGAGAGAAAATATTTCATTGTCTGAATCTGGCTTATTTCACATAACAGTGATTTCCAGGACCACTCATTTTCCTGCAAGTATCATTATTTAATTTTTCTGTACAGAGAAATAAATTTCCATGTGTATATGTACCACATTTTCTTTATCCATTCATCTGTGATGGACATACAGGCCACTTCGTACCTAGCAGTAGGATAGCTGAGTCACATGGTAGCAATGATCCAAGGAAAGAGCATCCTGCGCACCGCTGGCAAGAACGAAAGCACTGCAGATGCTGGAAAGCCATTTTGGAGGTGGTTCAAAAAACTGAAAATAGAAATTGCTTTTCAAACTATTTAGATCTGGTGCTTTTCTAGGAGGAAGTCTTTGATAATGATGATATATTTCAAGATATGCCTTCCTTTGCTTGATTTAAGTCAACTGGAAAATAGGATAGGGTCAATTTTATTCATTGGAATCAGCATAATTGATCAAATGACTAGAATTCAAAAGAAATCATAAAGCAAAGATTCCAATCATCTTTAGCTGTAGGTAAATAAACATAGACCATTAGACATAGGTATATACTTCAACTGTGTCGAGAATACCCGGAGATCTTAGCCAATGAAAAAGCCACCAAGGATTGCCAAATTTCTCAGCTTATACTAGTACTAAAAGCAATTGAACTATTCACACTTTCATTTCAGTTACAGCATATTGGGTATGTAAAGTATTGCCTGTGCTAATAAATAGAGAAATATACCTAAAGAAAGAAATAGAAAATGTAGAGTGGTCCCTGGGGCACCAGCAGAAGATGTTTACATTTGGATAAAGTTAATTTCCTCTTCTCACACACAAAAAAATTATTTTAATATTTTACATGAGATGTTTTGACTTTCCCTTCAGTGCCAAACCATTTTTCCCCTCAAATGATTTACCTAATAGACATGAAGAACTGCTATCAAGCCCTTTCTTGTGCAGTTATAGCAGCAAGAAAATTATTTTACATCAGCTGCTGACAACTGGGATGTATAATGAGAGAAGTGTCAGGAATGATGAGTGTCCAGTATGGAGGTGTTTAATTAATGAGCTCTTGTCTGCCTCTAGGCAATTCTTCACAGTCCTAAGGATCTAGAAAGAGCACCCTCTGATCAGTCTACAGAGGCTTTTTAAAACCAAAACCGCACTTGCTGCTTAAAGAATTTCAGTTTTGATTTCCTTAAATCCAAGTTACCTACACTTGGATTTAAACCTGTTTAACCTGCTTTTAACATGTTTAAAATTTTAAAGGAATAGACAACAGAATTCATAGTATCGTATATTTTAGATATTTTATCTACATTAAGGATATAGAGGGGCTTGAGAGATGACAGTTAAGAACAGTAAAGAACACTGGCTGCTGCTCTTGCAGAGGACCCAGGTTTGAATCCCAGAACCCACATGGAGGCTAACAATAGACTGTAACTCTAGTTCCAGTGGATCCAGCGCCCTCTTCTGGCTTTCATGGACATTGCACACATGCAGACAAAACACATGTAAAATAAAAATAAACAATTTTTTCTTTTAAAATTTAAAAGAACATAGGTGAAAGCTACTATGACTTTATTTCCACTTTAAAGTACTGAATTTGTTCATTAAAATAGAACGTATATAGATTAGAAAAGAATAGCACAGTATGTGTGGGGTATCTACAAGGCTTGATAGACAATCACAGACATTTGATATATTTCCATAGTCTCCTCAAATTGAATCATCTCATACTCTGGTCTAGAATCTGGTCTCGTACTCTGACCTAGACTGCTCTAGCATGTCCCTTTTCTTGTGTCAAACCCATTTGATCTTTCCTGGAGAAGCCTAGTCTGAAGAGCTTGCTAATAATGATCCCTTTCAGAACAATAGGCAGCACCTATTTCTAGGAAGAAAAAAAAGCTCTCCGGTTGGAAGCTCTACAAAGTGCTGTCTACACAAATTCTTAGGTCTCAGGGGTGGGGACTGAGGGTGGGAGCACAGAGCTGGATGCCAGGAGCTGTAAGCTAAGGCCAAGAGCTCCGGCTTCTGGTACACTGCTTCTACATTACTGAGTCAGCAAAGGGAGCACGATAAGTGTGACCTCCTCCATCCCCATCTTCCCTTGTCTACCAATCCACAGTTCGCAGAAGTTCTCCTGCTCCTACTGAGGTTAACAGCATACTTAAATACAGAGTCCAAAGTAGCTATAACTCCTAGAACTTGACTCTTCTTGGGCTCCTTTCAGATTTTATTATGTTTAATAAAATCAAATTATAATACTACTCTTGACTTAATCTACATCCTAAAACTCCTAAAGATTAAAGACTTTCATTTTGTAATATCAATCAATTATCCACTTACTACATTCGGAATAATGTAGGACAATTTTATTTAAATCAATGCTAGGTATATTGAAGTTATTTTTATAGGCAAAAGCTCTGAAGATTATTCTAGAAAACATGAAGACCTTACATGACAATATATTGATAGGTAATAAAAGTTTCAAATTTTTAAAACAATAAGAGGACATTGTATGTTTTCAAACATTATTGAAAAAATCTCTTTTAAATGAATGCAACTGAAGACTATCATGTTAAGCAAAGTAAGTCAGACTCAGGAAAGCGAATATCACATTATCTGACACTTATGGGTCTTAGATGTTTTATGGATACATAAAATCGGACGTGTACACACACAGGCTGTCATGTGGAAATAATGGGAATAGTGAAGGAGGGGCAGTGAATGTGGTTAAAGTATTTGGCATAATGATGTGGAAATGTCTTTGTGAGACCCACCACTATGAACAATATATATACATCAATAAAATTTTATATAAAAACATATATATATATATATATATATATATATATATACCAAATTCCACTTCTGTTTTCAATTTCTCAGTGATGTCCCTTTAAAAAAAAGTTTAAGGAATTTAAGAGAAGAAAAGAAAAGCTCCTTTGCAGAACTATAGGCTGAAGAATTCAGCACTTGGAGCTCAAGAGATGGCTCAGGGCTTAAGAGCACTGGCTGTTCTTGCAGAAGACCAGTGTTCAAATCCCACATGGCAAATAACAACTGTCCATAATTCCAGTTCCAGGGGATCTGATGCCCTCTTCTGTCCTCCATGGTCATTGCATGACACAAGTGCCCTTACACACATACAGGCAATAAACTTACATACATAAAATTAAAAAATAAATTAATTTTTTTAAAAAAGAATTCAGCACCAACACACACATACACACACAAAACATTGCAGGTCTTATACTGGCTACAAATGGTATCTGGGTGACCAAAGCTAGTGTTGAGTCAGTATCTAGAATGTCTATTGTGATTAGCACAATGCCACAATAACTGTAAAATATTTTACTCTTATTCTTCCATGTCTTCCCAGACATTTTCTGATAGCCTTGGTATCTCTTACTAACTCTCTTCTACAAGACTGGTAACCACTCCTCAGCACCATAAAGAATTCATCTCAAACCTGAGTCAATCCTGTATCCAGCAGAGCCCTTTTGTTTCAGTTAGTTTTGCATAGCTGTGACCAAAGCAACTGGGAAAACCACTTAAAGGAAGAAAGATTTGTTTTGCCTCCTATTTTCAAAGGGCCCAGTCCATGGCTGCATGTCCCCACGTACCTGGGCATCACGGAAGTAGAAGACTCTCTACCTCAGGGCAGACAGAAAGTGGAGAAGGAGAAAGGAAGCAGGAACTCAGTAAAACATTTGAAGGTAAAGAATCTCCTCACATTATCTTAAGTATAAAGGGATTTGGTGTGATTGAGATGCTTCAGGAGTCAGCTGGCTTCTAAGACTCAAAAACTGTATCATCAGGCCTTTCTTTTTCTCTCTTTGTTCTTGCCTCTTCCTTTCTATATCTTCGGTGAGCTGGCTTCGTGGTCTAGGTATCTGAGTTAGGTAAAAGGAGAACCTTAGTTAGCCAAGTCTGGACCACAGTGACAACCACTCTTGTGCAGAGGAAAGAAGAAGTATGTGCAAGATGGAGGGATTAGTGACTCTATCTGAACAACCCATACACTCACAGCAGACCCTCTATCCAAACAACCATACACTCATGTCAGGCCTGCAGCAGCAGCAGCAGCAAGTAGTTGACAACAAGACTCTCAAACCCCATCCCTAGACCTACCACAGAATCTTGATTAAACAAGATTCCTACATGATTCACATGTACATTGAAATTGGAGTTTTTCCTCCAGGGAAGTTGCATCAGTGATGATGCCAGTATAGAAAGAGGAAGACAGCAATTGGTCACAAAAACGCAGCAGTGGTGGGCTGCAAGTTGCCTTTGGTCTTCAGTGAAAATGAAGAGCTAATCACCCTCCCAATATCCTTCCCAGTATCAGAAACCTTAATACACATCTGAAAATATTCTCAGGGAGTTCTGGGGCCATGGCTCAGCCAGTGAAGTGCTTGCTCTGCAGCCTGAGTTCCTGACTTCCACCCTAAAGCCTTCATAGAAATAGCAGGGCCTAGAGGCTCACACTCACATTCTTAGCATTCAGGAGGCAGAGTCAGGAGAGCCCTGGGACCTGCTGACCAGCCAGCCTAGCCTACTTGGAGAGTTCCAGGCCAGTGAGCAACCCTATCTCAAAAACCAAGGTGAACAGTGCCTAAGGAATGACACCCAGAGTTGACATCTGACCCCAACATTATTACACATGCACACACACACGTGCCCACACATATACATACATGTATATATGCACATATAAACACACAGAAACTAAAATTAACATTATCATATGATCCAGCTATACTATTCCTGGATACAATACATCACCTGAGTACCTATGTTTATCTCAGTGCTAGTCACCCTATCCAATCAATGGATAAACAAAGAAAATATGAGAGATAAATGTATATTTTCTCAGTGTATGTTTTATTGAATTTTTGTGCATTTCATATAACGCATCTTAATAATATTTACACCCTCTTCCCCCATCTGCACCTCCCACAGCCCTCCCACCAGGTTCCATGCATTCTGTCCTCTATGTTAAAGCCTATCCAGTCAAGTTTGTGCACTCAGATGTCCCTGGGTGTGAGTTCATCCACTGGAGTCTAGTAGGCCTATCTAGAGTCACTCCCTTAAAGAAGATCAACTTTCCTTCACCCAACAGGATCAGCTGCCAATAGTTCTTCAGCTAACATTGAGGCATGCTGCCCAATTCCCTGCTTCTATGCTGGGTTTTTGTCTGGTTGAATTTGCATGGGTCTCGTGCATGCTGTCACCATTGCTGTAAGTTCATATGAGCAAGTTCCCAGAGGCCAGGAAGTCCCTGTTTCCTTATGATCGTGCACCAAGCCTGCTCTTATGATATTTCTGTCCCCTTTTCCACAATGATCCCTCCTCAGCCGTGGGTGGGTGAGGCTTACTCCAGGAGTCCTATCCAAGGACATGCACTCTGCAGTCTCTGATTCTCCACACTTCGGCCAGATGTGACCTTTGTGGGCATCGCCCTCTGTTGCATGAGGTGCAGCTGGTGAGATTTTATAGATGCATTAGTATTCTCTCTACCCCCTGTTCCACTATGTTTTGTGAGCCCTAGGTGTAGAGGTTCCACTGTAGATGTGTCGCTTAGGGCTGGGCATCTCTCAGACATGTCTTCTCTGTGTGTGATCAGTTGTGGAACTCTGTAATATCCTCCATTTGTTACAAAAAGATTTTTTGATGAGTGCTGAATGGTAAACTTCTCTGTGAATATAAGGATACATATATTTAGCATACAGTAGAAATTACATTAGTCTAGGGATGTGACAGGGGTAGGGTTTTCTCTAGGATCTATGACCTCTCCAGCCATGTGTTCTTGGCTATGTTTATGGTGCCACACATGAGTTCTCTCCCATTGAGAGGGCTTTAAGTCCAATTAGATAGCTGCTGATTCCCCCAAGATAAAAGTGCCAGTACTGCACCAATATAGTGTTTTGTGCCAGTCATTGTTGTGGTTATTAGGCTTTAAACCTGGAGCTGCGGGTGCTGGAGAGATAGTTCACTGGTTACGAGCACTGGCTGTTCTTGCAGAGGATCCAGACTCAGTTTCCAGAACTCATATGGTGGTTAACAATCATCATAGCTCCAGTTCCAAGAGATCCAACATCCTCTACTGACCTCTGTGAGCACTGCACGACATGGTGCACTTGCATACACACAGGCAATAAACTCATGCACATAAAATAAAAATAACAAATAAAAATTTTTTGGTGTTTTTGAGACAGAGTCTCCCTGCAGCCCCAGCTGTCCTGGAACTTGCTCTGTAGTCCAGGCTGACCCTGAACTAACAGAGATCCACCTGCTTCTGCCACCTGAGTGCTGGGATTAAAGGCATGTGCCACCACACCCAGCCAAATAAAATATTTTTAAGCTGGGGTTGGACCACTGATTTATTTTTTCCCTTAGCAGCTTGCATAGTACCTTCTAGAACTATGAGTGCTAGTCTTCAGGAGGGACGTCAGGTCCAGCTCCATTGTTCCAAGTCCTATGTCTGAAGTATGTCCTGTCTTCAGAAGTAAGGTCTTACCTTCAAGTTCTATGAGGTAATCAAGGACCGTAGAAATAGCCTGTGTTATTTCTGGCATCTCTTAGATTACCCTGCAATGGGAGATTTTTCCTGACTGGCACTGTGTTTCTTTGTTATACAGCCTTCAGGCTTGCACACGCATTCATGTTCAGATATTGTATGAGAATTTTTGGTAGGCTTTTGAGCTAATATAGTTCCCTCTGGTTTTTCACACCACCTAAGCTTCATTTCTCTCCCTCTCTGTATCTAACCTCCGTCCTCCTTCACCAGTAAAGTACCCCTATTTTCCCTTGATAACACCTGTCTCCTAGTCCCCCTCTCTTGAGCTCCTTCTTCCCGTTTACCCCATGACTCCTCGTCTGACCTTCCCTCCTCCCTTCATGGCTGAATGCCCCATTTCCCCTTGGTAACACCTACTTCCTACCTTCCCCTTCTCTCGGGCTCTTTCTTTCCCTGGTTCCTTTGTGCCTTCCTGACTCCTGCAATTGTATCAGGCTATATACTCACATATGCAGTTTTAGTGCAAAGATCTGCAAATGAGGGAGGACATATATTGTTTGGTTTTCTAAGTTCCTGTTATTTCTCTTATGACAGTTTCCAGTTCCATCCACTTACTTGCAAATTTCCTGTTTTCTTCTTTCTTTGCCGCTGTGTAGAACTCCATTGTGTAAATGAAACACATTTTCATTACCCATTAGTCAGTTAAGGGACATTAGTCAGTTAAGGGACATTTAGGTTCTTAGCATTTCTTAGCTATTGTGAAAAGAGCAGCAACAAAAGTGAATGTACAAGTATCTCAACAGTAGGATGAGTCCTTTCATAGTCCAGTCATATATTCTGCCTGGTACTAATCAAAGCATAAACAGACAAGGAAAATATGAGAGATATATGCACATATTTATGTGTGTATACAAGGACACACGCATATATACATATGTATGACAGTGGAGCATTATTTACCCATAAAGAAAAATTAAATTATGGAAAATGGAAGTGGAGATTATCATGTTGAACAAAATAAGCCACACTCAAAAAGACAAAAATGTTGCTTACTCTCGTGTCTAGAAAAAAAGAAGTCTAGAATAAAGGAAGAAGGAAGGAAAAATAGAGAGCAATGGGGTGAATGAGTATGATCAAAAAAGAAAGCATTTGTACATTACTCAAGTTTTCTGTTCCTTATACTTCTCAGGCTCCTTTGTCAAGGCTAAATATCTAATTCGGCGATTTTACTCTCATTTTTTTTTATTTTAGAAACTATTGACTCTTCCTTTTAGATGGAAGGTCAAGCTTCCTCTTTTGGTCCATGAGTTTAAGGCAAGAGAAACGGAACCCGCCTATTATCACATCTCTTCAATGCACACACGCCGCACCACTGCAGGAGCCCTCAGGTAGGGGTCCGCACGGGCAGCGTTACGATGAGGAACCGAGGCACTGTAGCTACAGACTTCGCCACTTAGCTCCATCCAAGTTGGCACAGCAGAAAAGGAGAGAGACAGAAATATTTGGATTTCAAAGGCGACAGAAAGGCGCTGGAAAGCTGTCCCTGGCCAAGCCCAGGAGTCTCGGCGTCGACCGCTGCGCTGCCGTGCTTTGCTGAGGGCAGCTGGAAATGAGTCTGGCTTCTGTGAAACCTTTCTTGTTCCTTCCTCAAGGTCGTCCTTATTTCTGATGGCCAGTTCCCTGGGGAAAGCAGCATCCGGATTTGAGTGGGGCTTTCGGATTGCTATTCTGGTGTACATTATAAGACTGGTAATTTGCTTCTCTGGCATGTTTTACTTACAACTGATGGATACACACCAGTATTATAACTCAGGTTAAAAAAAAAAAAAATATATATATATATATATATATATATATATATATATATATTTATTATCAGCACCCAAAGATCTCTTTTTTTTTTACACCAACAGTGTCCCCCTCTCTCCTCGCTCCTAACAGACTCTCCCCATCCTGGGGTCTTCATGTGGTGTGTTCTTCTCTGTCTCGGTGACATTTCCTGTTCATGGCCTGTCTTTTGTTCATCTCTTTCTTCTCTTCTCTACCTCCCAGTCCCTGTGTGTGTGTGTATGTGTGTGTGTGTGTGTGTGTGTGTGTGTGGTGAATCTGTATCAAATGAGAACTTGGAACTGAACACTGCATTTGAAATATAAGCAGCCCATTGTCCAATATTTTGATTTTACTTAAAATATTTAATATGACTTGTACTATCAATTAACATTAAATGAGGGAATAAAACTTTCACATTCAACACAGGCATGTAAGTTTGAATGTGAGGAAATCTAAAGAACCCCGGCCTTGTCTATGGGTGTTTTCAAGAGTTTAACCCCTAGCTAGTGGCCATCTCTGCTTTCATGGGCCTGCCTCTTCCCAAGAGCAACTCTCCCCACATTGATCTGATCTTCTTTCTTAGATTTACTTTTTACTTTTATGAGCATAAATCCTAATTCTCTGTTCCAGGAGCCCTTCCTTCCTTCCTTCCTTCCTTCCTTCCTTCCTTCCTTCCTTCCTTCCACTCTTCTTTTCTTGCCGGTCTTCTGTGAGCACCGATCCAGTCATAATAAAAGCACGAGCTCTGGATGTCAGATTTCCTGGGCTCAGATCCCAGCTCTGCACTCATTAGCTGTTATAACCTGGGCAAAGTAGTCAATATCCATGAACCCAGGTCCTCATCTCTCAGATAGGGATGATGTTACTTAGTCTATAGGCTAAGAAAAAAAGAAAGAAAAGAAAACAAAAAGAAAAGAAAAGAAAACTACTGACTCCATAAGGATTTCTGTTAGGTAGCAGGAAGTCAACATCTGAATATTTGTCTCCATCTCTGATCTCTGTCAGGTTGCTCTAATCCTGCTGGCACATACAGGCTTTTGAAATGAATCCATGTAAGAGCAAAACCTCCATCACACCTGATGATTGTCCATGGCTAATGGACTTGGTGAGTGCTTGGAAAGCATTTCCTTAGTGAGTGTTGGAAATATCAAACATCTTCTTTTCAGTCATGCTACTACAATAGAGCTGACATGATATGACCAAATCTCCTATACACTTCCTATCATTTAAACATTAAAAATAGGGGCTAGGGAGATGGCTTTGGGGTTAGGAGTGCTTGTGGGTCTTCCAGAAGATCAAAGTTGGATTCCCAACATCCACCTGGAGCAGTTCACAATAGTCTGTAACTCCAACTCCAGGGGATCTGCAATCCTCCTCAGGCTTTCCTGGATCCCTATTTGCACAGAAACACATATAAATAAATAAATAAATAAAAATAAAGAGCTGAAAAATATCCAGATGAAAAAATGGTTTGACATCATTATTTATTTGAAAGTCTAGAAAAATACAATTACCTTTGTATTCTTGGCAAGTTAATTTCTTCTTCCTTTATGGGTTGTTGGGAGGAGTCAATGATTAAAATTGAAAAAATACTTAGAACAACTGGCTCAAAGCAAGTAATTAATAAATACTGACTTATCAGAGGGTGCTCTGACTGCCAGCTAAGGAGGTCAGGAGTTGCAGGCAGGGTGCAGATTTGAGCCTCTTTTCCCATCCTTAGTCAACACACCAATGTGCATAAGTTCCGCTGCTACAACCAAGAGAAGGGCTTTCGAGAAGAGAAAGAGGACTGATAATTTTAAACGATGACAGAAGCATATGGTCTGAATTATTTGGGCTACTTCTGTTATGAATTTCTACAATTGGCCTTCTCCCTAATTCTTCCACCTGAAAAAATAATCCCATTTATCAAGGGCTTTTTGATGCCTCGCTGAAAGGGGCTCTTAGCACCGGAAAGTATTAGAGATTAACCATTTTTCTAATCACTTTAAATATTAACAAATGTTCCAGTTCACGAAGTGCCATGGTTTTAGCAGGCTGGAAAGTGCTGTAATTTGTTCAAGCCACAGTAGCTGTTATTTCTGGATGCTAATCAGTACCATTTACCTCACGGGGAAACCTGGAATAAACGTGGGCTGTGCAAGTGCGCCATCTTCTGGCCCTGCGGACTCCGGCTGCGCGCCAGGCGGGGACCTTTGTCCTGCCTGTGCTGCTGGGAAGTGAGCCAGAGAGCACAAATCAGCCAAAAGCCGGTTCCTCTAATCTGTCCCGAGTTGTGCTGTGAAACTAGCAGTGGACACACTGCTTTCCCAAGGAAGACCTTATTTCTTCCTACGATCTTCAGTTTGCTTTTATGCTAGCATCTAGGGAGAAAAGACTAATAATGCATCTGTGACATGTCATCTACTTTAAATGTCTCGTTTACTCACGTAGGAAATGAGGTCCTGAAAGTCACACAACTTTCTCAAGTTATGCAGTTAGTAGCAGGACGGGATCCCAGGGGTCCAGAATGGACAGTTAATTCTGCTACTCACGAAGGGGAAGGAAGGTGGGATACCTGCCACAGCAAAGAAAACACCCCAACCAATTTGCTGGGTCACCCGCACACAACCTATTGGACATAGTTTGTGAAGATCTTTAATTTCTGATCTAATACCGCTGTACAAACGTCCTAGTTGCACACAAATGCAGACGCCTTCATATGACTTTACTGCATTAAGGAGAGAGAGAAACAAATAGGGACATTTTCTCTTCTGGTTATTTTCATTTCCCCAAAGGACAAAGATGTAGCGATTTGATCACAGCACTGTCAGGCCACTGCATAGTCAAGGCCAGTCTCTCAACACAAACCTTTCAAGCCAGAAACCCTACACTCTATTTCTTTAACAAGAAATCTCAAGTTTACATCAGCCAACTAATTTGTGTTTATCTGCTCGCTTGCTTGCTTGCTTGCTTGCCTGCCGTTTCCATTTTTGAGTCAGGGTCTCCCTGTGGCCGCAGGGGTCTGGAACTCGCTAGGTAGACCAGGATGTTCTCCTCAAACTTAGAGTGATCCACCTGCCTCTGCCTCCTGAATATCGGGATTTTAAAGGTGCAAGCCACCATGCCCAGACCAACTAACGTTTTTAATTGATCCTAGTACAATGTCAATTTCCTTTCCTGGTCACCTGACACTCATTCAGTTTGGGGTAGTAGACAGTCATCCAGCAAGAGGGAAGCTCTGGCCCGACACCCCCTGGCCCTGCTCTCTCTACTTGGAAGCAGGGCACAGGTATACATCTTCGGATCTCTGAGGCTTTCTGAGCGGTAGCTCATCAGTTTCAAATGCCAAGGTTAATCTGAAAAGTCGATAATCTGACACAAACACCAATCCTTAATTCTTCTCTCCCCTAGCTCAGGACTCCAGATCTCCCCCAGGGGTGGCCCAAAGCAAAGTTTCTGCACGGTGTGAGAGACAAACCTTCAATCTATCTGTAAACAAGGATAACAATTTTCTTGCCACCTAGCAAAATAACAACAAAAAAATAAACACAATCCAAAGAATCCTAAGGGAAATAGCTTCAAGAATCTTGAAAATCATACCTATTTTTGTTTGTAACGTGTGAAATTATTACAAGTATGTTCACCAAGAGGACTATTGATGGATGACTCACGATTTAGCTAAATTCAATGAACCACACACTGCGCCTATCTCAGTAGGTGACTCATGCATTTTTTATTTCAAGTATCAAGTGTTTGCCAAAAACAGTATTTAAAAAAAGTAATGAAAATTGTTCTGAAAGAGCTCGTGAATGGGGTAGGCCTACCCACTGGCAGACTCATTTGTGCTCTGACCACTTACATGGGATTTGGTAGAGCTACTTTAGTCTGCGCTCCACAGAGTGCTCACCACAGCAATGCCGGAAGGCGGAGGGCAGCCTCTGCCCCTCACCATGCGCGGTCATCTCCCTGAATGCCCACGTCTCAGCAAAGACTGGAGACTTGGCAGGTGCCCCAGTAATGGGGGGGGGGGCTGTATATATAGGTCTTGCTAAAACATGTTGAAAACAAACACATTCATTCAGTTCCTGGGTATCTGCTGTTGAGCTTAGCTTTTTTTTCCTTCCTACCTTTTAAATTAAAAAGAAAACTAATTATCAGAGAAAAATAGAGGGAAGAAAGGTCGCCCATAAGAAATAATGAAAATGGTTGCTGGTAAGGAACAGCGAAGGGATGCATACTTTATTCCGCCCATTAGTGTCCCCTATGCACCTGCTACTGGCTATTCACAAGCCCCCAGTGAGATTCCCGGCTTCTCAGGCTCCTTTCCCAGTCAGCAAATGCAAAGCTTACAGGTTCCACTACCCAACTGATTTTTCTCTGCCACTCTACACTCCCCCAAAAGCGGGGAATTCACTGATCATCTAATGGCATTCTTTTAAAACTCAGAGAGACACTGTTGCCCTTTCTATTTGTTTGGGTAGGCTCGTTTGTTTGTTGAGACAGGGTCTCTCTGTAGCTCCAACTAGCCTCAAACTCACTATGTAGACCAAACTGGCCTCAACCTCACAGAGATCCACTTGGCTTTGCCTCCCAGATGCTGGGATTAAAACCATTGTTCCACCACACCCAGATGCTGTTGCCTACTAATAGACCTCTTTTTTGGGGGGGGGGGGACTTTTTGAGACAGGGCCTCTCTGTAGCTCCAGCTGTCCTAAAACTCACTATGTCACTATGTAGAGACCAGGCTGCCCTTGAACTCACAGAGATCCATCTGCCTCTGCCTCCCGAGTGCTAGGATTAATGTTGTGCACCACCATGCCTGGCTTAATTGGCCTCTTTTAATAAATATTTGTAGCTTTGTCGTATTCCAAGGAGAAAAACAAATTAGCCCTTACAAATGGTTTATTCAAAGGACATGAGGACAAGAGGGGACAGAGTTCCCAATATTATAATCTATTCCTAAAAATAGCTGTCCTAAGTCACAGATCATGACTATTTTCAGGTTGCTCTGGGTGTTTCGTTCATTCATGACTGCAGGCCAGCAAGCATGCTCTATCTTTTCAAGGTCCCACAGACTCGTCCCCTACACAGTGTGCAAGTCACTTCTTCTGATATTCCACTTTTAAAAGGAAGGGCGGCAGGAGCTTAGTTGGCTGACTCAGTGCTCTGCATTCTGTGGTCACTCCTTGGAGGTTTCTGATCTCATGTTGCTTAGCAACATCAACAAAGATATAATTTCCATCTAATGGCAAAATCAAGTATTGTTGGCCTCTGTTAACATGATGATAAGCTGATCTCTAGCTGGCCTGCACAGCAAAGGTTACCTGGGTGTCATTTTATCCTTAGAAAGAGGAAGGAAAGAGATATGCAAGGGTTTTTTTTCTTCCATGCCCTTCTCTTTTCTGCTGATCAACTGCTACATAACACACTATCTTAGAATTCCGTAACCTAAAACAACTCCTTTTGTTATCTTTTACAGTAGCAGTGAACAAAGTTCAGCTGAGTGGTTCTGGTTTGTTTTTTTTTTTTTTTATCTATTATGCAGTTGTAATCTGGCGGCAGCAGCAACTTGGAGTCTTCTGAGAGCCACAAACAGCTGCACAGTCCAGGTCATCTCTCTCACACAACCTGGTGTTTGGGATGAGGTGACTTGAGCATCTGGGGACTGGACAGACATCTCTTTCCCCACGTGGCTAGCTTGGGCATCACAGCATTGACTTGCAGAAATAGAGTGGGTCAAAGACGCAGCAAGAGTAGTTCACTCATGGAAAGGAGCCTCATTTAGAATTGTTTGTGCATGGGAATAATAAAAAGAAGACTGATATCCATTAGTTTAAATATTTTTTAAAGTATCTGTCGACAGTGCACTCCTTTGTTCTCTACACTCTAGGTTAACCACTCCCACCTCTGGCTTTGGTACGCATTGCCTCAAACATGGCTGTCTCTGGAGATGTGGGCTCCCTAGACCTAACCTTCCAGAACACTTGAAATCTATGGGATTTCTTTTCAGATAGCCTCTTCTGGCCTCTGGGGGCACTGCATGCACATGGTATGCTTACATACATGCAGACAAAATACTCATACATTTAAAATAAAAATAATAAATAAATATTTTTAATGGAGAAAACAAAGCAGGCTGAATACTAGAAAGCAGACTTCACTGTAGGCAGCTGTAGTAACACGGTAAGCCATTGCCGTGTAGTCAACTCCATGTAGTCCAGACCCATGTGATTATTATACCAAACCTGGAATTTTCCGTATTTCAACCAATTGGAAAATACTACAACTTTAAAGGATTTTTCTGAAAGAGATTTTGACTTCAAGACTTTATTGAGACTTAGAATCCTCTGATGAATTTTATACATTTGCTGCTGAAATAAGAGAACTTCCAGTTCAAGTGCTAGTTTGCGGTTGTGACCACTGACTCAACCTTAACTTTCCACCCAAATTCTTGTAAAAGCCTAGCTTCATAACTGAACTCCATTTCTTATGTGAACTTATTTGACAATTGAGAATTTTCTAGAACCACTTACACAGATTCATACTATAATTCAACATTTCCCACACAGATGTGAGGTTAGGTACAGAGTCTTCAATTTTTCTGAATCCATTAACCATGAACAACTTGAATGTCAAGCTCCTAGAGGTTTAGCTCTTTCTTTTTTTTTTTTTTTTCTTTTTTTGGTCTTTTTGAGACAGGGTCTCCCTGTAGCCCCAGCTGGCCTGGAATTCGCTCTGTAGACCAGGCTGGCCTTGAACTCACA
>VZQC01003076.1:3459382-3497963 GCA_009823505.1 Rhizomys pruinosus
AGAGAGAGAGAGAGAGAGAGAGAGAGAGAGAGAGAGAGAGAGAAAGAAAGAAAGAAAGAAAGAAAGAAAGAAAGAAAGAAAGAAAGAAAGAAAGAAAGAAAGAAAGAAAGAAAAGAAAGAGGCAATGAAAGAGGCATTCCTGGTGCTAGAGAAATGACTCAGCAATTAAAAGCCCTGGCTGCTCTTGTAGAGGACCCAGGTTCAATTCTCAGCCCCCACATGGCAGCTAGCAACCATCCTTAACTCCAGTTCCAGGAGATGTGATGCCTTCTTCTGACCTCCATGGGCATTGCATGACACAGGTGCACTAACATACATTCAGGCAATACACTCATACACATAAAATAAAAAATAATAAATAATAAATCTATAAGACAGAGACATTCCTATTTTGCACCACGGGGAAAAGGGTTCCTTCAGTCAACACTCAAATCAGCAAAATGTTAGGCATTGTCTTGGTCCATTCAGTACTATAAAATACCATAAACTACATGGCTTATAAACAACAGAAATAGGGGCTGGAGAAATAGGCTAGTGGTTAAGAGCACTGACTGCTCTTGCAGAGGACCCGGGTTTGATCCCCAGCACCCACAAGGTGGCTAAGAACTGTCTGTAACTCCAGTTCCAGGAGAACTCCAGTTCCAGGGTAATCCGAGACCCTCTTCTGACCTCTGCGGCATTGCACGACATGGGTGCACAAACCTACATGCAGACAGTACATTCATACACATACAAAAAAAATAAATAAAAAAAATAAAGGTGTGTGCCACCGCAAAAAAAAAAAAGAAAAAGAAAAATATTTCTCACAATTGTAGAGGCTTAAGAAACAAAAGATCAAGTTGTAGGCTGACTCAGTGTCCAGTGAGGATTCACTTCTTAGTTCATCGACAGTACCTTCTCGCTGGGCCTCACACACAGAGACAAGTGAGTTCCCTTGGGCCAGATTCACAAGGGCACTAAACCCATTCATGAAGATGGCACTCTCATGACCTAATCACCTCACAAAAGGCCCTATTCCTGATACTATCACCTCAGAGGATAAGATCTCAACATTCTGAAGGACTTCTCTGGGAACAACAACATTCACACTGTAACAAATTTGTTAGGAATGCTAATAACATAACTTGCTGCAGGACACACATCTTAAGATCTACTGAGAGAGCTAAATAGTGATGGTGTCTGATGGTGTTAGACACAAAACAGTCCTGAAATGTATGGTTCAGACAAGGTGGAAAAAAGACATCATGATGCTGGACAGAGTGTTTTCTCATGCAATCAAATCACACAAATAATGCCGTCTATGTCTCAGCCACTATATGACTGCATGATTAGTAGAGAACGGTCCACTGAAAACCATACCCATGGCATCATATAGCAGGCTGCCTTCAGGAGACATCCATCACAAAAAGGCTGTCGTCTGTACTGTTGGGATGTGGATAAATAACAAGGGTGGATAAAATAAATATTTATGTAGTTGGTGTCACTGCTTGAGAGGACATCCTCTTGCAGAGGGAAAGCCAAGCATTTACTTGAGTGCTTTAATGAAGTAGAAACTCAGCTTGGGTCAAGAAATAAATAGCTTCATGGCTGTCAGATTCCATTCAAAGCTGACTCTGACCTTGGTGTGGTCACGTAACCTGCAGACAAAATAAAAACTCACAGGTAACTAATGACATACAAAATGAAGTAAATCTATCATTTTCTAGTACAATAATGCCAAGCAGATGGTACATTTGGGTAGAAAAAGCATGTGATTTTTTTATTCTTTGTAGGAGGAGTAAAATTTCCTGGTAAAACTATAGAAGACTGTACAATGTTAATACCGACTACGCATCCCTAATCCAAGGATTCACAGTTGGAAAATGTGGAGCCTCATGTGAATGTTCAAGAAGTTTCCAATTTCAGGGCTAAGGAGGTGTATCAGTAGGTAAACACTTGCCGTGTCTGCATGAGAACCTGATTTCAACCCCCTAGAATCCACATAAAAGCCCGGAGTACGTGTAATCACTGTGCTCCCAAGACAAGCTAGGCCGAGGTCGTCTAACGACCATGTGCTGTGGCACACTCAGGTCTACACTCACACTCACAAACACACATGTCACACATGTTCACATAAAAAATACAACTTTAGGTTTCAGATTTTCAAACTAGAAATTCTCTATCAATAAAGGCAAATATTCTAATATCCAAAATATTCCAAAAATCTTAAACCCTTCAAATTCCAATCATTTCAGATATAGAATGCTCAGCCTGTACTAATAATCATAAAACAATGCTCTCTTTCCAGTCGTTTTCAAATTCCTGTAGGAATTTATAAAACACCCTAACTAGAAACAACTAAAATGTCCATCAACAAGAAAGTAGGTAGATGATGATAATACATCACAAAAAACTTCTTGACCATTAAAATTGAACTCTGTATAAAATACAAACAGGTCTCATAAACTGCTCATACTGAGTGAAAGATGCTACATCTAAGCATGCATCATCCTACAGGATTCCACTTAAGAACAAAAATGGGAAGTATTTATTCAAGTTAATAAACTTATACAATTATTTTGATCTATCCTTAGCCCCAAGATATGATTCTCTCTCTGTCTTTCTCTCTCTGTCTCTCTCTCTCTCTGTCTCTCTCTCTCTGTCTCTCTCTCTGTCTCTCAAATTAATCTGTATATACCATACAAAAATAAAATAGTGACTTCAGAAAGGAACAGAGTGACCAAGAAAAGTGCATGGGGGGGAACAGGAGCCGGGTGGGAATGTATTCTATCTACTGTGGTGTGATGTTTGCACAGGTATGTACAATTATCACACTCATCACTACACACACTTACAGTCCATGCATTTTATTGTCTGTTACTTATGTGTCAATAGAATAATTTTGTCAAAATAACCACTATAGTAGTTACAATTTGCTGAGGATTCTTCCTCGGACCATAAGTATTGATTTAGAGTTAATAACGGTTTTTACCTCTGGGGAAAAGAAATTGGGACCAAGAGTTGGTGTTATTGGTCAAAGGGGCCTCTACCTTTATCTGTAATATTTTTCATCAGTTTAGCACCCTGCCCCTTTTACTTATTTCTGGAAGATCAATTTATATTCATCTATGAAGTCACCTAGTTATTTTTAAAGGCTGTATAGTTGCATCAGCTGGGGTTCAATCAGGGAACCAAAAGCATTTCATATACAATATAAGAGAAATGTAGAAATAAGACTTTATACAAGCATGGGAGGAGATAGAGAAGTAAAGACCTGAGAGAGGAAGTTGACATTTCTGAGGCTAGTGACCTCAGCTACATGGGAGGAAGGGACGTTAAAGGCTAACAAATGTCTTTCAAAATAAATGTTTTATAGTTTCTTATTAAATTTCTGTGTATTTCACACAGAACAACTTGATCGTCTTTATATCCCCTTCCCCGCTGACCCCCTCCCACATCCAACCCCACTGTATTTCATGCATTCTGTCATCTGTCAAGTTAGTGTTCCCAGACGTCCCACAGTGCAAGTCCACTGAAGTCTAGTCAGCCCACCCAGAGTCCCTCCCTTTAAGAAGAGCAGCTCTTCCTCATCCAGCATTAACCAGCTCCCAGTAGTTCTTCAGCTAAGATTGGGACCTGCTGCCCATTTCCACAGTTTTGTCTGCTTCAGTTTGCATAGGTCTTGTGCATGCTGATATTATTGCTGTAGGTTCATATGAGCAGGGTCCCAGAAGCCTGTAAGACTCTATTTCCATATGGTCATGCACCTCCTCCCTGGCTGTTACAATCTTTCTGCACCCTCTTCTGCAGTGGTCCCTGAGCCCTGGGCAAATGGTGTTTAATATAGGAGTCCTGTCCAAGGACCCACACTCTGCAGACTTATTTTCTATGCTTCGGTCATTTGTGTCCTTTTGTGCTCATGGCTCTCTGTTGCATAAGGGAGGTTCATTGATGAGTGATGAGAGATGCATTCGTGTTCTCTCTACCCCTTGTTCCACTGTGTTCCTTGAGTGTAGAGATTCCATTGTAGATGTGTCATGTATGCTTGGGCAATTCACAGACAATCTCTGTGTATGACCAGTTGTGCAACTCCAAAATAGCCTCCCTCTGTTGCAAAAGAAATTTCTTTAATGAGTAGTGACTAATATACTGGTCTGTAAATACAAGGATCTATATTTTGCACATAGTAAATACATTTGTCTAGGGATGTGACAACCTTGGGATTTCCTCTAAGATCTATAACCTCAGCCATGCTTCTTTGGCTATGTTTACAATACCACACATGAGTTTCCTCCCATTGAGTGGGCTTTAAGTCCAAATAAGTAGCTATTGATTACCCCAAGATTCTTTTTAAAATGCCACTACTACACCGTTACAGTTTGCTATGCTGGTCATTGTTGTGGTTATGAGGCCTGAAAGCTGGGTTTGGACCATTGACTGATGTTCTCCCTTAGTAACTTGCATGGTGCTCTCCAAAACTGTGAGAGCTGGCCTTCAGGGAGGTGGCTTCTGGGTCAGTTCCAGCTCCATTACTTCGAATCTTATATCCAAAGTATTTCCTGTATTCAGCAATAAGGTCTTATCTTCAAGTTCTGGGAAGCAATCAAAGGCTGTAACAATAGCCTGTGTAATTTTGGGAGTCTCTTGGACTACCCTCGAAGGGAGGTTTCTTCTGTCAGGCACTGTTATATTCCCTTCAGCTACACATATGGACTCATGTAGAGATATTTTACGTATAAATTTCCAGTAAGCTTTTTAAGTACTAGGTACTAGTCAGATCCCCCTTGGAGTCTCTCATCCCTCTTTAGACCAGTTCTATCTCAAAAGCCTACAAAGAAGAGAATTCTGACACATGTACTTCTAGCTTTACCCAGGTGATGTGCTACAAACTATCATGATAATATTTCTTTATATAGCTTTATCCAACCCCATATTGATGACTATCTGGATTATTACTGAGTTTTTGAAGTTCCAATGATGCAATAGACAATTTTGTTGACGCCCATGCACACATGCAGGAGTACATGTTAAACAGATCCTCACTCAAATGTCCAGGCCTGGTCATGTACCCATAGAGGTAAAGCTCCAAAACTGGTCCCGGCATGGTCAGCAGGTCCTTATTACAAAAGGAGAGTAAGCACTAGGACTCAGTATGCAGGCGCGATGACTAGTATGCAGCCTTGGGTCCCTCCAAACTATGTTGCCCAAGTAAAGGGAAATGGTGCCCCCTCCCCAAAGATTTGAATACCTCTCACAGCCTTGGCATTCTTGTTTCCTTGCTGTTACAACAAAACAAACTGTCATTTGGAGATCAAAATCATTCCCACTCCACTCTGCATTTAGGAGCAGTGGGAAAACAACCGATTTCTACCGTAATGTATTTTTATTATGAGCAATAAATCTTACTAGGCAAAATTGAAGTGACAATTTTAGAAATTGGATCTGAATTGCTCTACATAATAAGGGAAGACCTGGTGTTTGCAGGTCTCGATGTAGGTAAAAGGAATTAAGGATACTGGACAGAAGAAAAGTAGAAGAGAAAGAGTCTAATCAAAAACAACCCACAGGACAAGAAAATATCAAGAGCTGGGTGCTGGGACATGCTCAAAGAGGCATATTTCAAGCTCTTTATCCTTTAACTTCCCTCTACTTTGAACAATAAACATTGTGTTAATTTTTTTCTAATTTATAATTTTCTAACCCCCAACTCAAGAAAAGTCCTGGGGCTGAAGAGATGGCTCAGTGGTTAAGAGCACTGAGTGCTTTTGCAGAGGACTGGTGTTCAATTCTTTAAGCCAGGTGTCAGATGCATAGTGGCATATGCCTTTAATCCTAGCACTTGGGAAGCAGAGGCAGGCAGATCTCTGTGAGTTCAAGGCCAGCCTGGTCTACAGAGTGAGTTCCAGGCCAGCTGGGGCTACAGGGAGAACCTGTCTCAAAAAAAAAAAAGCCCTCTGCACACAATTGTTTGGTGTTAGTGATACTTTGAGGAAAAGAAGGATAGACTATCCAGATATCCAGAGATAAAGAATTAAAATTAAAATGCTGGAGAGATAGCTCAATGTTTAAGAGCATTGAGTTACTCTTGCAAAGGACCAGGGTTTGAATCCCAGCCCCACATGGTGGCTAATAATTGTCCATAACTCCAGTTTCAGGAAATCTGATGCCCTCTCCTAACCTCCACAGGCACTGCATGACACAGGTTCACTTACACACATGCAGGCAATACACTCAGACACATAAAATAAAATAAAAATAGTAAATGAAATATTTTTAAGGAATTAAAATAGTAATGCATAGACTGGATGCTGCAAAGGATCGGGGTCCAAAGATGAATGTCCCAGACACAAATGCCACCAGAAAAAATATCAAAAATATCATGAAGAAGTATACGGGACTCCCCAATTCATCTTATGCCTCTAGCCATTCATTTTAAGTGGTATTTAAGGAAAAGCTGGCAACAGAAGGCAATCAGCTTGGAAACATGCCATATAAAGAGATGTCTGGAAGGGTGTCTAGAAGCCTAGTATAATTAAGAACAGAGTCCCTGAAGTCAGATGGCCTGTGTTTTGATCTCAACACCACCACATTAATCAGGCTTTGTGCAACTGATTGTCTTGGAGACTCCATTTCCTCCTCTGTAAATAGAAGAGTAATAATAATAATGCCTGCCTCACAAGAAGGTCATGAGGACAGATGAGGTGGAGTGATAAAGTGTCTGGGGGAAGTGCTTAGTGTGTGCTGTCCAAGTGCTTGGTAAATAAACAACAAATATGTATCAAATCAAGAATAATGATTATTTCTAAAGAAGAGGATTATGGCCTGGAGAGATGGCTCAGTGGTTAAGAACAATGGCTACTCTTTCAGAGGACCCATGATTGAATCCCAGCACCCACACTGTGGCTAACAACCATCTGGATCTCCTGCTCCAGAAGATCTGACACCCTCCTCTGAATTCTGTGGGCATTGTACAACACAGGTGCACTTACACACATCCAGGCAGTATACTCAAACACATAAAATAAAAATAATAAAGTATTTTTAAAAGAAGATGATTATAGGAATTCTGAATATTTAAACTTTAGTGTTCATCTGAATTGTTTAAATGTTTTATAGTGAGAATGTGTTACTGTAAAATAGGAAATGATAAAAAAATCCATTTAGGAAAAGTGAAAAATAATCTGTGAGAATCTTCATGACATGCAATAAATGATAACACAATCTACTTATTACAAGGTGTTCTGTTATATTATAATGCCTGTGTTTTGAAGAAGTTTGAATCTGGACAAGTGTCCAGCTGAAGATTCAACTTATGTATCATCAGAAGACAAGTAAGACTAATGAACACATTTATTCTGATTCTGCTTCTATTTCTAGTGTCCGTTGCCTTCATAGGACTCATTAGTATCTGCTTGTAAAGATAATGTGCTTGAATCATAAAAATCTTACATGTCTTAAATGAGACCCAGATTCATTTGTTGTCCATGGATAATTAAAATTGTTGCAGATGTGTAACACTCCTCAAAGATACACTCTGTTGTGACAAATGGGACTCTGCCTTATTCTCACTTGGAAACAATAGCAACATGTGTATTAAGGGGGGAAGTGCTCTCATTTGATAACCTTTAAATCACAATATAGGCCTAGCTACATCTCTGACATTTTTACTATACAGATTAAACTTGATTTAAACTGAGATCAAACCTAGAGATATCTGCTACACCTCCACATCTATAAGGACTGTATTTAGAGATTCCCAGGATTCAAAGACACACAGGCTATTGTCTCTGCCTCCTGAGTGTTTTGCAGTCTACTTGTGAGGATCACACATATCCCTTGGCTGTTAGGAGCAGAGAGGAGAGAGGAGTGGGAAGGGGACCTGTCTGAAGACACCCTCAGATCTTCTGTACCTATGATGCATCGTATCTGTCACCCTGTCCTTTCCCATTTCTTCTGTAACTCAGGCTAACCAATTACAGAAGCAGGCAGCCTACCACTCAGAAAAGTGTGGGACCAGGAAACACTGGCACTTTTATTTCACAAGGAGCAGAGCATGATGCACCTGCAGCTTATAGACTAGAGCCTGAATATCTAGAACAGAATTGAAAACCTTGGACTTGCAAACAAAAGGTTCCAACTACTCAATCACTGACCAACACATTAGGAGTCCTTGCCCAGCCACTCACCTTATTTGGGTTTCTATTGTCCTCCTCCCAGCTCCAATCATGTTGTTAAGATGGGAACTGGCATGCTCTTTTCATGATCATGCCTTTGTACTCATAGCTCATGGGTCCAAGGACAGCAGCCGCTTGGCACAGCCAATCAGAATTCTTCCTCAGTATTTATAGTATTTTTGAGGAATGGACCTGGGAGAAGAAGCTGTAAGGTGGGATTCTTATACATGGTGTCAACAGCCGCATTAACTTCCAAGCAGAAAGGCTGGTCTCCCATCAGAGAAAGTAGTCAGAGCCAAGAGAACCTAAAAGGAGAAAGAAATCTCGGGCCAGCTGGCACGCCTTGCTCACGGGCCTCTAAGGCCACTCCCCCGTGCCTCCCCGTGGCCACTCACCGCATCCCTCCTGCCTTCTGCATGTCCTACTTTTCTCAAAATCAGCATTGGCTACCCAAAGATCTTTCCACTAGATACCTATTTTCTATTTTATCTAAACTAGTTAAACATTGATTTAAGACCCTTGTTCAGGTGCTGGGGAGATGGCTCAGTGGGTAACAGCACTTGGTGAGTAAGCATGAGGACCCAAGTTCAAATCCCCAGCATCCAAATAAATCATCAAGGGATAGAGACAGGATTCTAGGAGCTAGCCAGCCAACCAGTGTAGTCAAAATGGAGAGCCTCAGGCTCAGTGAAAGACCGATAGATGAAGACACCCAGTATCCTCCTCTGCATGTACACACACACACACACACACACACACACACACACATACACACACGCCCCTTGTCCCCTCCCCCCAAATTTTAAAGACTCCACCCAACCTGTCTTGAAACATGGACCAAGAAGACTAAATCAGGGGCTCACACGAAAGCCGCCGTGGCGCAATGAAGGTGAAAAAATAAATAAATAAAAAATTTTAAAGACCTTGCTTAAAGTGTGGTGACTCAAGATGTTCTCAACTTAAATTATGGAATATTCTTTAAAGATGGCTTGGGCATGGCCAATCTATTTCTTTCTCTTTTAAAATTTATTTTTAATTTTAATTTTTTGTGTATGAGTGTTTTGCCTACATGTATGTACATGCATTCATATTATGCAATGCCCACAGAGGCTAGAAGAAGGCAGCAGATCCCCTGAAACTGGAGTTATAAATGATTGTTAGCCACCATGTCGGTGCTGAGAATTGAATCTGGATCCTCTGCAAGAGCATCCAGGGCTCTTAACTGCTGAGCCATCTCTCTAGCCCTAGTCTCTATTTCTTTAGAGAACAAAGTCAGCTTACACTGCTATTTTATTAAACCCATTATTGTAATGGATTTCTCTAGCTAGTATATTTTCATGCCAAATTTGTACAAAAGTGTTTTATCACTGGGCTGTTAGACTACCTTGGAAAGACTTACGTACCTAACTCCTTTCTTCTTTTACAATGGCATTTTCACATTAGGTGGCAAGCAGCAAGCCTCAAGTCAGCTGCATTTTTCAAGTGAGTTCATATATATATATATAGATAGATAGATATATATATGTGTGTGTGTGTGTGTGTGTGTGTGTATATATTTCTCTTGGTCAGATCTTTGGGTATAATAGTGTTTTAGAACTCATAAACCAGTTATATTCACATTCAGTTTGGGGACCATAAAATCTCCTCCTCCTTCATACTTTAAAACAGATGTCAATTTATCCCTTATTAGAGAGTGAATCATAACATTAAAACAAATTGGCAGCATAAATAATAAACCATGCAACCTCATCTTCAGCCTCATGTAAGTGATTACCGCTGGTCACCTCAGAGGTGAAGGCTGCCAGAAGCTGAGTTCACTGGGTGCCTTGGCATTTTTCAAAGATTTAGACTGTCTCATGGAATGAGACTGATGCAAGGAAGCCTGCCCTCCAACTGCTAAGCAAGGGGCAAGTAAACCAAACTGGTTTTTCCCTAAAACAACAACTATAAAGAATTTTCACTTCATGTTCCTTTCCTTTCTTACTGGAAGAAGTCAAATTTTGAAAAGCAAGATCTAGCAAGGTACAAGATTTTTCTTGAGTTTTATTAGATTACATTACATGTTTGAAATGTAAGACTGAACAATCAAAATGTATGTCTAGGTTAAGCAGAGTACCCAAAGGAAAAACTTCATGTCATAAATGTATGTTTATTGGGTCTCTATTTAGGCTAAGCTCAGTGCCAGACACTCCTAAAGAAAAATAGCTACAAACAACTATGAAAATTATGAGTACATTATTATAAACAGTTTGTACAGTGTTCATGCAGTAGAGAGATCTAAGCCATCCGATCATTTACTTCTCAAAGTGTGGTCTACTGGCCCAGCCTCACCTGAAACTTCTTAGCTTCACAGAACCTCAAGCCCCGTCCCAGAGGATGAGACTCAAAGCTGCATTTTAACAATATCCCATTTGCACACTGAAGTTTAAGAAGCATGTTTTAACCAAACTCCCTTGGATTGTAATTGAGAAAAATAAGCTCAGTGAGGTTAAGTGATGTGTCATGGCCAAACAGCTAGTTAGGGAACCAGCTGGGACTCCCAAGACTCTTAGCTCACAGGCCAGTGGAACTCAGGATACTAGAGGATTTCAGACAAGAGGGACTTAAGTGTGTGTCATTCCCTGAAATGACCATTGATTGTTCCCATCATCTCTGTGCAAAGCGCACACAGAGAGCCTGAGTGAGCCCAATCACTCTGCCTCCTCCCAACAGCCCCCACAGGCCAGGCTCACAGCAGCCTGCATTGGCAAATACTCCTGCCTCCCTCTATGGAGGTACTCTGTCACCTGCCTCAGCCTAAACTCTCCCTGAGGCCTCATTAGACAGACAGCCACTCAATGACTCCTAATGACTCCAACCCTCTGTAACTTCTCCCTTCTTAATCAGATTTGCTCTCACATACTGTCCAGTACCTTCTAGTTAAAAACAGCCTGAATGTCTTTTTGTCTGGCATCCGATATATTAAAACTATTAACATGATTGTATACTAATCTTGTAGATGCAAATCTTTTAGCTATCGCCCTCATCAAAACTACCTATAGTGCCTTTCCAGGTTTACGTTTTTTATTGCCTGTATTTCAAACTATTTCTTAGCCAGCACCAGAAATAATACAAAGTAGGAGAAAGGACTAAATTCTTCCTCAATAAGAGATCATGAAAGCACATTGTTCCCTGGAACACAATCTTTCTGTTTTTAACCTGCATATTTTACATGTTATGAAGCATAGTACTGTTTAAAGGCAGTACCGTTTATGATGCTGCACAACTTTAGTTAGAAGAAAATTCTAAGCTGAAATTGATTTCCCTTTAACTTCTACAATGTGTCCTCAGTTCTGCCCTTTGAAGTAATTAGAGCAGTCTGAATCCATCGTCCATAGAAAAATGACAAATTGAACAAATTTGACAGAAAGACTTTGGCAACTCAGGGCAGACCCAGCAGTTAGAAGCAACAAACACTCAGCCCTATCTCCCGTGTTCTTTGGCCTTGTGTTTCTTAATGAATTCATGCTATCAATAAATCTGTATTGAACACCTCTATGGAGAGCACCCCTCTCTGGGAGACTATGAGGCAGAAGATGACAAGTTCACGCACATCCCTGACTCTGAAGAATGGAAACAATTTTATAGTGAAAGCTTAAGGTCATTTTACTCTGCCTTCCATTTCATCCAGGCCATCTCAAGTTGGCAAAGCATAGCCGCTCTGGTCGCCCATCTTCTCCCACACTCTTAGGGTTACACTTCTTCCTGGGGAATCACCTTCTTGGCCACTCTCCTAGAAAACCATTCTTGGATTCTGGTGGAATTCTAGCTTCCAGAATTTCCCCTAAGGACATTGCCTTCTCTTCCTACTAAACTGAAGACTGCTTATTTTCCCAGTGCCAACATACCACAAGCCAGGGGAGAAGGAACTGCTCTTCTTTCAGTCTCCCAATAACCTTCTGGATTTCACAATTACACATTCATTCACTCAATGAATACTAAGTACCTTATGCTTTCCAAGTAGGGCACTCTACCTCAGAGAAAACATCACTTTTAAGAATAATTCAATCTTGGGGTTGGAGAGATGGCCTAGCAGTTAAGAGCGCCGACAGCTCTTGCAGAGGACCCGGGTTCGATCCCCAGTACCCACATGGCAGCTAAGAACCATCTGTAACTCCAATTCCAGGAGAACTCCTGTTCCAGGGGAATCAGACACCCTCTTCTGACCTCCGCGGCATTGCACGACATGGGTACACAACTTGCATGCAGACAGTACATTCATACACATACAAAAATAAATAAAAATTTTTTAAAAGAATAATGTAATCCACTCACAGGAAAAACCAGACAGTCTCATGACGGTCCTCCTAGCTCCAAAGACAAGTGTCCTTTCCGAGAAGCTATAACACTGAGGCGGGAACTGCTGAGTTTTCTGAGTTTCATTTGCTTTCCTAGTAAGATGAGACTTCTACTACTGAACCAGCATATTATAATTGATATGGCAGAAAGAACTCTAACAAGCAGAAGAAAGTGAAACATAAAGGAATTTGTAAATCTAGATTATCATAGAATTCCATCACCATTTAACAGGAGATATCTGAAAACAAGCCCCTTTTCAAAGATCTATAAATGTCTACTTTCTCCTTAATAATTCACCTCCTGGTAAAGCTAATGTCTACATTTTTCCTTCGTTACTTGGCAGAATAAGACATGAAGACTATAGAAAAAAGTAGAGAAAGAGGACTATCTTTGTGAATGGGTTTTGTGGATTTTCCAAAGCTATATATGGACCAACAGCTATAGAGACCTTCCCTGGTGGACACCCACCCTTTCAACCAAGATTTCAGCACCTCAAGGAGCTTCTAGCCGAACTTTGTGGACCGTCTTGTGCTTCAAAGTCATCGATAGAGCTATGTGATCTGTTTCTTGCATCCTACTTCCTGTTCCATTTTCCTCCATACTACAACTGCCTGAGAGCAAGGCTATTCTTCTGCTTCTTTTGTTTATAAAATCAATATGTATTGAATTGAGACCTCTTGTCCTACCCTCACCAGAATATAGAGTGTTTTAAGAGCAGACTACAAAATTTATTGGTAAAGTGCTACATATTGAGTAGGCCCCCTTCCGGCTTGCCTAAGATAAGGCTACATAAAAACAAGCACTTGGAAAATGCCTTTTAATGACAATATACTAAAAATCATTATAGCACTTAGTAGCGGCTTGCCACATATACAAACATATAATTTCAAGAGAAGTACAAAGCAGAAAGGCTCTAAGTTCTTACTTGGTTGATAGCTAGCTTTTAAATAGCTGCCGCATGCTGGTTGGCATCATATAAGTGAATTTGCACTCAAAATGGGCATTTCATGATTCTGAATCTGTGAATGAGTGGCTGAAAGGTATTCACACACACACACACACACACACACACACACACACACACACACTTTGGTCACTGGCAACTTCCTCTTGGCTTACTCAGGCTTGAGTCAAGTGTATTCACCCACTCTGCCTTTCACCAGTGCTATCTCTTCATAAACCCGTAATGATCTGGCACGGGGTGAAATCATGATTTAGCAAAAGGACAAGTAGGAAGCAAAATGGAGTGCTGTCTTCCCTAATTGCTATTTAAAGGAGACAATAAAAAGGATGAAACAAATTAAATTAGCAAAGAAGCAAGAGCATCCCAATGAACTGGCCAAGATAATCAACTTGGAAAATTAGCTGTTAAACCTCCACACATGCTCGTTTTCATAATTTCATGTGTGTGATTGTGAGATGCAAACCCCATTGGCACTGCAGGGATGAAGGTGCTCTGCATTTCTGGGAGACAGTCACTGGCAATTGGCCCTGATGAAGTTGGAAGTAAAGAGTTTTTTATTTGATTGATTGATTGATTGATTGATTGATTGATCTTTTTGAGACAGGACTTACCTGTGGCCCCAGCTGGCCTGGAACTCGCTGTGGAGATCAGGGTGGCCTTGAACTCACAGAGATCCACCTGCTTCTGCCTCCTGAGTGCTGGGATTAAAGGTGTGCACCATCACGCCTAGTGGAAGTTAAGTTTTTTTAATGTCCTAGTTCTTCATTTCCCATTTCAGTGTTGGAGTGCTTTGACTGGAGTTGGGCAGTATATGAAAGCACAAAGGAGATGGTTCAAATAAGTCACTCCTCAGTGTACTCTCATTTCCACACCGGGCACTAGACTATGGATTTTTCCTACTAGTATAATTATCATTATGCAGCCTTATTTATTTATTTATTTATTTATTTATTTATTTGTTTGTTTGTTGTTTGTTTGTTTATTTTTGGTATTTTCGAGACAGGGTCTCCCTTTAACTCCCAGCTGGCCTGGAGCTCACTCTGTAGACCAGACTGGCCGTGAACTCACGGAGAAACGCCTGCCTCTGCCTCCCGAGTGCTAGGCTTAAAGGCCTGTGCCACAACGCCTGGCTTCTGCAGCCTCATTTAAATGGCAGCTTTTTACTTATATGTAGACTATCTTCTGCAAATATTTATGAAATTTCAAATACTCTATTTCTACTTTTAACATTTATTTATTTATTTATTTATTTGGAGCACACACCTGCCAGAGCTCACACAGAGAGGTCAGAGGACAACTTGCTGGGGAAGATCTTTCCCTCCACCTTGTGGGTCCCAGGGGTTGAATTTGATCATCAGGCTTGACAGCAAGCACCTTTATCTGCTGGGCATCTCACTAGCCTCCATTTCTCTGTTATTTCTATTTCACCATCCCACATCATTTAATGTTAGTCTGACAAAGTAGTGGTGGTCCTTCTAAACAGCCAATTCTTTATTACTCATACTAGTCACTGGAAAGACCACAGGCATTAATAAAATACACAGAGAAGAAATACCTAAGCTTCTACACAATAACTCATCTTCACAGTCTTTGAGCTGTTAATTAAAATCCAAAGCATGTAGTCAAATGAATTCAACTGACATTCTCCCTTCCTACTCATTACTTTGTTGCATCATAATTATTAGCCAGAGCAAGACAGTAAATGGAACTCTTATGTCAATAGTAAGAATTTCAGTAACACGAGACACAACAAAATTGAATGCCTCCCAAACAAGACAGAGACACTAACTTGAGTATTAGTTCTTTCAGTAAGAGTTCTTTAGTTGGGCGGGGGGGCTGGAGAGATGGCCTAGGGGTTGAGAGCACTGACTGCTCTTGCAGAGGACCCGGGTTCAATTCCCAGCACCCACATGGTGGCTGAGAACCGTCTGTAACTCCAATTCCAGGAGAACTCCAGTTCCAGGGGAATCTTACACCCTCTCTGACCTCCACAGCATTGCACCACATGGGTGCACAAACCTAAACCTACATGCAGACAGTACATTCATACACATAAAAAATAAATTTCTTTTTAAAAAAGAGTGCTTTAGTTGGGAATGGGTGTGTGGGACTGCCATACACCCAGCACTTGGGAGGCAGAGGCAGGCAGATCTCTGTGTGTTCAAGGCCAGCCTGGTCTGCATAGTGAGCATAACGAGATTCTGTCTCAAAAAGGACAGTGCTTTGCTTAGAAATGAATAGCATATCTTTTCACAGTAGATATTTATTATGGTCAGTTCCTCTTTTTCTTGAATTAACATATATTTGAATATTCTTTTTTTAATTTTTTAAATTTATTTATTATTTTTTATGTGTATGAGTGTAGTGTCTGCATGTAGGTTGGTGCACCCATGTGGTGCAATGCTGCAGAAATGAAAAATGATGTATGAAATACATAAAACATCAATAAAAAAAGAAAAAAAACTTACTGTTGCCTTAAAGCAAAAGGAAAAATAATAATTGGCAAATATGTACCAAATACTACTCTGGCCTAGGTATTTTATACTTAAAAGTAATGAATCCTTCCCTGAAAGAATGATAAGGCTTAAGAGCTGAAAAATAGATACATTTTAATAAATAATATTTAAATTAAAATTAGACTGATACAGAAAAAGAGTGAGAAACATTAATCTAGGGCACATATTAGCAGACTTATTTGGTTTATTCAGGGTGCCAGACGTAGATTAAAGATGACTGAAAATTCCTTGCCTCTCTTCCCATTAAGACCCCTTCTCCTTGAATCTAGATGATCTCTACCAGTATCTTAACAAATAAGACACAGCAGTAATTATGCTGTGCTATTTTTCCAGGTCCACAACTTAAGACTTCCTGTTACTTGGAACATTCACCCTTAGAAGCTAGCCATCATCCTATGAAGAGACATAAATAACCACATGGAAAGACCCTATGAAGAACAACCATTACTCTAGCCAACAGCCCCAGGCAAACTCCAAGCTGATATCCAGTACCAAATCACTAGCTACAGGAGCCAGCCAGGAGGTGAACCCTTCAGTCCCAGACCTACACTTCTGTTGACAACAAGTGGAACAACTGCTAGAGAGCCTTTCTTGAATGCCTGACCCACAAAGTAATATGCAAAGTAAATCAGTTTTAGAGGGAAGGGTAGATTGTAATCTGCTCGTAAATCTTCTGAACAGAGCCTGATATTGGTTAATATCATCATCTCTTCTGTAGGAGTCAAGGGCACAGATTTTAGAGCCAAGTGGCCTGAGAAACAGCTGTTCAACTTGGACAAATTTCTCTTTGCCTCAGAGTCTTCCTCTACAAAATGAGGTTAATTATAACCTGCCATAAGATTTTTGGAAGAATTAATTGAGATAGTCTGTATACACTCTTAAAAAGAGCCTAGGGCTGGAGAGATGGCCTAGCGGTTAAGAGCGCCGACCGCTCTTACAGAGGACCCGGGTTCGATCCCCAGCACCCACATGGCGGCCGAGAACAGTCTAGGACTCCAATTCCAGGAGAACTCCAGCTCCAGGGGAATCCGACACCCTCTTCTGACCTCCGCGGCATTGCACGACACGGGTACACAGACTTGCATGCAGACAGTACATTTATACACATACAGAAATAAATTAAATTTAAAAAAAAAAAAAGAGCCTAGCATGTGTCCAACATTATTGAGAGTTCACTATTGTCATTTAGGAAAATGTTCTGAAAAAAAGGTGGAAACTACTGATTCTAAGCACACTTTGAGAATGTATCTGTTCTCAGCCCGAAAACTTACTTGTCTGTCTATACACTGGATCCTTGAGTTTTACCCAGCTCAGCTTGTCATACCAAATCATGAGCATTTCAAAGACGGTTCTCGGGGTTAATTTGGTCCTAAGCTCTTAAATTTTATGTACTGTGAAAATATTGTTTCAAGAAATGATCTGCTCATCAAAGTCATATATCTCAGTTGTGTTAAGTATATAATGACTTGCCATGTTAGCAAGATAAACTCAAGGTTAATTTACTATTAGTATTTGGGATTTATTTTACTAAAAACTGGCTTTGTGAATTTAAACATTTCCTCCACTTGATTTTTCCCGTTTTCAGTTAGAAGCAGTATTTCAAATAGTTGACTCACAAGATGAATTTTTAATACCAGTTTCCAAACACAAGCTATTTAAAATGAGTAAGAGGGGCTGGAGAGATGGCCTAGCGGTTAAGAGCACCAACTGCTCTTAAAGAGGACCTGGGTTCGATCCCCAGCACCCACATAGCAGCTGAGACCTATTTTTAACTCCAGTTCCAGGGGAATCCGACGCCCTCTTCTGACCTGCAGCATTGCATGATATGGGTGCACAAACCTACAGGCAGACAGTACATTCATACACATACAAAAATAAATTAAAAATTTTTTAATTAAAATGAGTAAGAGCTCCATCCCCATGAGTATTCTAAAACTTGTTTATCCTACTCTTAAATATTATCTGATTCTTCTACCATAAATCAGTCAGATAACCTGTGGTTTTGCTTTGAGTCTAAAATTAATTTTGAGAAGTTCTGTGAGTCATATCCTACAAGAGAGTTTGTAGAGAAGAAAATCAAAGAAAAGCTAGAAGCAAAGCAGAAACACCACCCAGGGGTTTGCAAATTGAGGTCTAGATAATAAAACAGTCTCATTAATGTTTTTAATCCAAATACAATTAGTTTTCCTGTCATTGAGATGTGTACATATGAGCATATCCCAAGTACAGTAGATTATTGTCAGGAACTCAGGAAAGAATCACACATCAACCCTTAACAATCTCTCAACAAATTATGAATGGTATTACTTGAAGTATCTTAATTAGTGTATAAAGTTCTTCAGAATGAAAAATTCCCCGAATATTTGCAAAAAATAAAGGCAAAGAACACTACAAATTGAGATGGGATAAAAGGAGTTTATTTCCAAGCCATAACTTAGAATCATCTATTTTGAATGTTGCTGGAGAAGAATGTATTCTTGATTAGGCTTTGTTGATAGGAAAAATGGGGAGCAGATTTCCAGTTTCTCAAGCCTCTAAGACTGTAAAAATCAAATTGTGAGCTGCATAAAATAGATTAGCCCAGCTTCCCTCCCCACTCCCCAAAAGTAAAACCAACCAGAGCTTAACCGACAGCATACAAGAGGATTCATCATTTTTAAGGTGGTCTACACACACACACACACACACACACACACACACACACACATACACACGATCATCTTGAAAATAGATGTTTAAGGGGCTGGAGAGATGGCCTAGTGGTTGAGAACACCGACAGCTCTTGCAGAGGACACGGGTTCGATCCCCAGCACCCACATGGCAGCTGAGAACTGTCTTTAACTCCAGTTCCAGGGGAATCCATCACCGTCTTCTGACCTCCGCGCCTTTGCACGACACCAGTGCACAAACCTACATGCAGACAGTACATTCATACACATAAAAATACATAAATAAATAAAATTTTAAAAAAAGAAAATAGATGTTTAAAAATAAGTCTTGGGGGCTGGAGAGATGACTCAGTAGTTAAGAAACGCTGACTGCTCTTGAAGAGGACACGGGTTTGATTCCCAGCACCCACATGGTGGCTGAGAACCGTCTTTAACCCATGCGTTGTGGCGCCCTCCTTTAATCCTAGCACTTGGGAAGCAGAGGCAGGCAGATCTCTGTGAGTTCAAGGCCAGCCTGGTCTACAGTGTGAGTTACAGGCCAGCTGGGGCTATAAGGGAGACCCTGTCTCAAAAAAAAAAAAAAAAAGGAAAAGAAAAGAAATAAATAAAAGCAGAAAGAAATCCATGATAGAGCTGTGCCTTGCATCAACAGAAATGCTTCTAGAGGCAGCTGTGCCAGAAGTTGCTGCCCCTCCAGATGTGCAGACCACAGTTAAAACCAGAATGACAAGAACTGCTCCCTTTCCCACCACTGGCCAATGACATAGTCTCAGAAAAGCTATTAAATATTTCACATTTGTTTCTCCAACTATACAAAAGAGCAATTATCACGTGCCCCTACTTGTACTGCGAACATCCACGAACTGGAAACCTTTGGAAGTCCATGCAACTTGTATCAGCGATACAGATTAAAGGTCATCATTTGGGGCTAGAGAGATGACCTAGCGGTTAAGAGCGCCGACCGCTCTTACAGAGGACCCGGGTTCGATCCCCAGCACCCACATGGCGGCTGAGAACCACCTGAAACTCCAATTCCAGGAGAACTCCAGTTCCAGGGGAATCCGACACCCTCTTCTGACCTCCGCGGCATTGCACGACACGGGTGCACAAACTTGCATGTAGACAGTACATTCATACACATACAGAAATAAATTAAAATTAAAATTAAAAAAAAAGTTTTAAAGGTCATCATTTTTGTTTCCTTCATTCCAAGAGCCTATCGAAGGAGTGAACCTTCCTTCAGGAGCACTGAGACAAGACCCTTTCTAAACTCCTGCCTCCTCCATATCTTGTTAGCTCTGATTCCAGCACTGCAGGCAGGCTCCAAACTGCCACAGAAACAGGGAGTCACTAATGTCTCCTTTTGACTCTTATCACTGGCCCTCCAGGTCTCACACGTGGGCAGCCCCCACCAGCATACATTAAGTCAAATGAAAACATTACCAAAGGGTATTAAAAGGTAAGCCTGCATGTGTTACATTTCCTTGAGAGTCTTATTGTTGGTAATTTGCATAACTGCTTCAGAATATTCAACATGCATTTTTAAATGTCACATTTGCAGGGATTATTTGTATATTGCTTAATTAACTTCGACTTCAAAATGTGGTTGGTCAGAATAGTTTTTTTTTTTTGTACATTGTATCTTCTGGTCTCATTAGGTTCCCAGCTTGCTTTCACCTAGATCAAAAACAGGAAGAAGGGACTTGAAGAGGATTATCATACTAAATAAAATACACTTGCTCCTTATTCTGTGTGGAGATTTTTTTTGGTTGATATTGTAGAAATAATGAATGCACAAAATGTCTATTCTATAAATGATAATACATCCAGGGTACCGTAGTCACTTAAATGTTAAATCAACAACTGTTTTATTTAAAAACTGAACCTAGTTTCACACTTATTTTATCTCAAGAGAATACAGACCAAATAACTGTTTTTAATGGTTCCAGGAAAGAACTGTCACTCAAACATTTACTCATGAAGTTAGTCCCATTCATTTAAAAATTGACAGAGATTTTACAAGATAGTATTTATAATAAATGAGAGATGTACGATCTCAGATTCTTGAAAAAGATGAATGTAGGTGAAACACTCCAGCTAGAAGAATCTCATGTATCACACTTATTTTTTGAAATACATTTGAAAGTTTCAAACAACATTAATATATACAGTATGAAAAACAGGCATTTCCTCGTGACCCTTCAACTAAGCACCATTCAAGGTGCAGCCGCTGCTCAGGATGTGGTATGCATATTCTCAAAACCTCCTAGTGTCATATGCATACATCAATATGTATATAGCTAAAAATCAAGCAAGCTATATCTGTATGGGTACACACATTCATGCATTCGTTTAATGACTTTTCCTTTAGATAAACCCTCAGATTGCTGAATTACCCTCATACATTTTTGGACACATATTTAAATATTTCTAGAGTACATAGACCTAGGAGTGAAACTCCTACTTTAAAGGATATGCACATTTTTATTAAAAATCTACAGGCAAATTTGCTTCTTAAAATGGCTAGGAAATGGGGCTGGAGAGATGGCTCAGTGATTATGAGTACTGGCTGCTCTTGCAGAGGACCTGTGTTCAACTCCCAGCCCCTACATGGAGGCTAACAACCATCCATAACTCCAGTTCCGGGATAACCCAACGCCCTCTTCTGACCTCCACCGGCATTGCAGGACATGAGTTCACTTACACACTTAGACACATAAACATAAAATAAAAATAATAAAATATTTTTAAATGATTAGGAAATTAAACTGTCACTTTACCATACATGAAAAATGAACATTCCCCTAAGCATCCACACTGTATGTTGTGTCTCTCATTCCCATTATCCACAACAGTTGTGAATGTGTTCTTCAGTCCATAATTTCAGTGGAACCCAGCACAGGTAACATATATCCTCAGTCCTCTACCATTTATGAAAATTTCCACTAAATTAAATATCTACAACCAGATATAAGATTATAAAAGTTTTTCTGATGAAAATTTAATAACATACACACACAGTTGTCTTACAGACATCTTTAAGTAGGTGGCAAAGTGACTGGTCTGAAATTCTTTTTTTGTTGTTATTAAAAAATTGTTTGGGGCCATGCACGGTGGCACACGCCTTTAATCCCAGCACTCAGGAGGCAGAGGCAGGTGGATCTATGTGAGTTCAAGGCCAGCCTGATCTACATAGGGAGCTCCAGGCCAGCTGGGACTAAAGGGAGACCTTGCCTCAAAAAGACCAAAAAAAATTGTTTAGACACAAACACATGAAAACACAATTATCACAGATACACTTGACACATTACATGCAATCTACGTGTACCCAAAGTAGGAAAGGTAGAAAGCTTATATCTCTAGCTCTTTCAGATATGACAAAGGCTTAGTGGCCTAAAAAGAACAAAAAGTGAAGTTTGCCAAGCAGAAAGGGTAATATCTTTCTTTTCAAGAGCTAAATAACTGAGAGAGAGATGCTTTTACATATGAAACCAGCAGGATTCCCCTTGTCTAACCTATTAGCATTACAGAAATCAGAGCCAACAGGAAGGATAGTAAAGGAAACATTTTTAAGACTTCAAATTAAGAATAAATAAAGTATAAAAGCAGTTACTCCAGCATGCTGCTTTACTTTGGAGAATAAGCCATCTCATTTTGTCTCAGGCTGCTCTCTTGGAGGCAAGAGACTGTCTTAGGCCATCTGGGGGGATCAGCTGTTATAACATACCTCAATATACCCTGTTGCATCTAAACCAGTTACCAGAGTATGGATGAGTCTAGGGCATTTTTAAGTGGGTCTCTGGACAGAAAAACAGAAGCAAAGGAACTAGAAGTAGCATGCAGGCCATGCTTAGTATTAGCTCTATGGTCAGCACAAACCCCAGATAAAAGACAGGCACATGAGGCTTAAGGTCACTCCAGGAACACATTTACTTCAGGAATTGTCATGCATGGCAGGTGGCAGCTGGCAACATGATGACTGAGGCACACCCCTTTATAGCCAGTGGGTGGGATCTCGGGAAAGGGGAGAGGTCATAAGATTGACAACCTCTGGAGGAAGTGGACATCTGTGTGTCCCTTGGGATTCTGGGAAACCCAGACTTAACATTCCAGCCTTTTGACTATGATAAGGGAATGGGGTGTTGTTCTCTCTTCTATATCTGCTTCAGAGCTGAGGGGGGATGAAGTCTTGGGGAACAGGGAATGGGTATCAGGCTGGAGATAGAGTCTGCTCTCCATCTTGGATGCTCTGAGTGCCTGGTGTTTTTGTTCCAGATCAATAGTGGCCAGTAGTGTACAGTTTCTCTGCAACTGAAAAGACAAGCTGGTTAAGTCTTATATGAATGTGCCAGTGCATATACTTCCCAGTACCAACAGGGGACCTACTGGGTGGATTACCAATTGTAGGGTCCCTGTCTAGAGTCTGCAGAGGGAGAGAGGACCTGTATTCTATTTTGAGGAATTGGAAAAAAGTTTTAGTACCCAGGGCTCCAGAATGAGAGCCAGCATAACCATGAGAATATAAAAGGTGGTGTTTTCCAGAACAGCACAGTAAATCTCTCACCTATCTCTGAGGCATTTTCCAGCATGGAACAGTGGATCTCTTCTATCTCTGAGGCATTTTCCAGCATGGAACAGTGGATCTCTATTCTATCTCTGAGGTATTTTCTAGCATGGCCCAGTGGATCTCTATTCTATCTCTGAGGCATTTTCCAGCATGCCATAGTGGATCTCTATTCTATCTCTGAGGTATTTTCTAGCATGGCACAGTGGATCTCTATTCTATCTCTGAGGCATTTTCTAGCATGGCACAGTAGATCTCTCTCCTATCTCTGAGGTATTTTTCTAGCATGGCACAGTGGATCTCTCTCCTATCTCTGAGGTATTTTCTAGCATGGCACAGTAGATCTCTCTCCTATCTCTGAGGTATTTTCTAGCATGGCACAGTAGATCTCTCTCCTATCTCTGAAAGGTATATTCTAACATGGCACAGTGATCTCTCTCCTATCGTCTGAGTTATTTTCTTGGCATGGCACAGTAGATCTCTTTCCTATCTCTGAGGTATTTTCTGGCATGGCACAGTGGATCTCTCCTATGTCTCTGGTAATAAGGTAAAGTTATTTTATTTTTTCTTTTGATTATAGTTTCCTTTGGAGTGTTAAAAACCATACTTTAGCTCAGATAAATTAAATTAGTTTTGGTGTTAAGGCCAGTTGAGGTTATCCACTGTGCCATGCTTGAAAATACCTGAGAGATACATGAGAGATACATTTTTTTTTCTAAAATCTCATAGCTAAGTGTCAATACCCAGAATAACTTGATGTCAAGACACAGAAAGTTCTCAGTTCCCTGACCTGCTGCATACCTTAGCCTAAAGTTGTCCATGGCTGTGCAGGGCCATGGAACCATTAATTTTCAATATCACATTCACACACAATCATACAATAGACATTGTCATTAGTCAGTGTTCTCTAAAGAAAAACAGAAGTAACGGACGAATATATATAAGCTATAACAATTTATTGATTTGGCTCAGTGACAGAGTTCAAGGAGTCCCAACAGTAGCTGACCACACTGGAAAGGCCAAGAGAATCAAGGGAACGCGCTCAGTGCCACAAGGCTGGATGTCTCATAGTCCCAATCCGGTGCTGAAGCCCGAATGGATTCCAGGAGATTCTGCCAGTCTCAGTACACGTGGGATCCAAAGGTTGATCACAGCAGCAAGACAAACTCACCAGATGAGAGAGGCAACCGCAGGAGAAAGAAGGGACCAGCTCCTTCTGCGTGGCCTTAAATACTGCCTGCCGACAGAAGGTAACGCCACATTTGGGCGGGCCATCCGGTTGAGACGGTCCAATCAGAAGACCCGTTAGTCCAGTCAAGTTGACACCAGGATTACAGGATTAACCATCACAAGTCCACCCCTTGTCAACTTGTCACCCAATAAATAGCCTCTCCTTATGTTATGCTTAAATTCAATTGCAAACGATGGCAGGGTCATAATTCCACCATAACATGTTATAAGTATCTCATGTGCAATAGCAAAGCATTATATCTAGAGTAGGTGGGTAATGTCCTTGAGAAGAACAAGTCCTTCAATCTAATAACCTAAATATGACAACACTTAACACATATTCAGTTGCACATTCAAAAGGGAACAACACAAGTATCCACTTATATATACATATATATATATACATTTATACACACACACACACACACAAATATATATATAGATATATAGATATAGAATACAACAAGCACATTCTTAACTAAATAGGACAAAAGTTAATATTCTCTTATAATCCACGTTTCTGCAACTGGTCCGTGGCCTCAGCTGAAATTTATGACTACCTTCTCCACTACCCATTCTGTATTTCCCCACCATCAGCAAGCACATCTGCAGGTCTGGCTCTTTCCCTGGAAGGGAGACGCCATACCTTCATCCCTGAAGAGTCTGGGCCATTTATTGTCCTGTCTGGTTTGGGTTTTGGAGTTTTCCATTGACCTTATTCAGAGACATGGTACACCAGAAGGCGCCCTACAGCATCTCCTGCCTTCCACACATAATCTTCCCTTCCCCCATTGTGGAGAAAAAGTCCAATTTCCCCCTGATAGTCTGGATCAATCACTCCTCTACTACTGTTTATTCCTTCCTTAGCCTGTTGGCTTAAAGGCAGTAGAGCCCAAAGTGGCCAGGGGGAAGTCTTAGCTCCCGTTCAATGGAACGTTTGCTTGTATCTCCTGCAAAAGCACTCCCCCCATTGAGCCAAAACATCTAGACCAGCAGAAAACAAGGTCATGGGTACAGGAAGCAAAATTTTCTTACTGGTCATTAGGGTGATAGTGAGTGGAATCATTCCCACTTCCACCCCTTGGTTCCTGGACCCATGAATTCTGGCCATAGGAGAAACAGTACCATATAGTGGACGCTGATCAAAGCATAGACTGCTTGCTGGAGAACCTTGCCCCAGCCCTCCAGGGTATTGCTACCTAATTGGCACGTAACTGTGTCTTCAAGAGGACATTCCATCTTCTATCAAGCCAGCTGCTTTGGTGGTGGGGAACATGGTAAAACCAGAGGATACCATGACCATGGGGCCACTGTCGCACTTCTTTGGTTGTGAAGTGAGTTCCTGGTCAAAATATGCTGTGAGAATACCTGATGGTGGATAAAGAATTCTGTAAGTCCCTGGATGGTAGTTTTGGCAGAAGCATTACATGCAGAAAGGCAAATCCTAACCAGAATAGTATCTATTCCTGTAAGGACAAAATGCTGTCCCCTCCATGATGGAAGTGGTCCAATGTAGTCAACCTGTCACCATGTTGCTGGCTGGTCACCCGGGGAATAGCACCATATCGGGGCGCAATTTTTGCTCTGCTGTTGACAAATCTGGCACTTGGCAGCAGCTGTAGCCAATCAGCCTTGGTGAGTGGAATATCCATGCTGTGGAGCCCATGCATAACCTCCATTTGCCACCATGACCACTTTGTCATGGGCCCATTGAGCAACAACAGGGATAGCTGGGAAAGAGGCTGACTATCCACGAATGAGTCATCCGAATCTACTTGATTAGTAAACTCATCCTCTGCTGAGATCACCTTTGATGAGCATTTACATGAGAAACAAATACCTTCACATCCTTGACCATTCAGAGAGCTCTATCACATACTTCTCCGACCAAATGTCTTTCTCACAATTTTCCAGTCATCCTTCCAAGTCCTGACCATCCAGCCAAACCATGGCTACAGCCCATGAATCGGTATATAACTAACCTCTGGCATTTTCCTTCCAGCCAAAATGCACAATCATGTGCACTGCCCGAATTCTGCCACTGTGAAGACTTTCCTTCACCAGTGTCCTTAGGGTTGTTTCAGAAGAGTCTGCTAATGCTGCAGCTGTCCACTTCTGGGTGGTGCCTGCATAGACTTGCAGAACCATCAGTAACCAGGCCCTAGTCTTCTCTTCCTCAGGTCAACTGATCTTAGGGCAAACCCCATGAAGCATAGGTCCCTGCTTAAGCCCAGGAGGCGTTGTAACAGGAGTGGGAACCATAGGCATTTGGCAACTTCTTCATGAACTTGCTTGTGCCCTCAGGGCTGCCCCGGGCCCTGTCAGTATGTACCACTTCCATTTGACAATGGACTTTTCTGTGCACATCCTACTTTATTGATCTGGTGGGTCAGATAACACCCAGCTATGATGGGCAGCTCAGGTCGCATGGTACTTGGTGGCCCATTGTCAAATGTTAAGTTTCCACTAAGGCCCAATAGCAGGCAGACCTGTCTCTCAAAAGGAGAAATAGTTGTTTGCAGATGAAGGTAGAGCCTTACTCCAAAAATCCCAAGGGCCTCTTCTGTGATTCCCCTATGGGACCTGCCACAGATTCCAGACAGCATCTCTATCTGCACTGATACCTCAAGTACCATGGGTCTGCTGGATCATATGGCCCTAGGGGCCAGAGCAGCCTGCACTGCAGCCTGACCTGTTGAAGAGCCTTTTCCTGTTCCAAGCCCCACTCAAAGTTTGCTGCCTTACGAGTCACCTGATATATGGGTCTAGTAACACACCCCAGATGAGGAATGTGCTGCCTCCAATCCAAAAAGGCCCCCCAAACGTTGGCTTCTTTCTTGGTGGAGGAGAGGGCCAGGCAACACTTATTCTTTACCTTGAAGGAAGGTCTCTGCATGCTCCACACCACTGAACTTCTAGAAAACTCACTGAGGTAGATGGCCCTTGAATTTTAGTTGGATTTATTTCCCACCTCTCGGCGCATATGCTTTACCAACAAGTCTAGACTAGCTGCTACTCCTGTTCACTGGTCCAATCAGCATAAAATCATCAATATAGTGGACCAGTGTGATATTTGTGTGGAAGAGTCAGGCGATCAAGATCCCTTCTAACTAAGTTTTGGCACAAGGCTGGAGAGTTACATACCCCTGAGGTAAGACAGTAAAGGTATACTGTTTGCCTTGCCAGCTGAAAGCAAATTGCTTTGGTGGTCCTTATGAACCGAGTATTGAGAAGAAACATTGCCAGATCAATAGTGATACATGGTACAAGGAGACATATTAATCATGCCTAAGTAAGGACACCTACATCTGGTACAGAGCTGCAATTGGTGTCACCACTGTTGAGTTTTTGATAGTCAACTGTCATTCTCCATGATCCAATCTGTCTTTTGAACAGGCCAAATTGGAGATGGTAAATGGAGATTGTGGTTAGGAAGCACCGCCCCTGCATCTTTCAATTCCTTGATGGTGGCACTAATTTCTGCAATCCCTCCAGGGATACGTTACTGTTTTTGGTTCACTATTTTCCCTGGTAGAGGTAACACCACTGGGTTTTCATTGGCCCTCTTTTCCACCATAATCACCTCCTCTCACAAGCAAGGAGAACCCAATGAGGAATTCCAATTTTCTAATTATATCTACCCAATTACTACATTCTGGACTGGAGGAAATAACACAAAGGACTGAGTTCTGGGACCCACTGGGACCCACCGTGATAGTCGGACTTCAGCAAAACTCCATTATCACTTGACCTCCATAGGCCCCTACTTTAACGGAGGGCCCAATGTTTTGTTAGGGTCTCATGGATCAGGTCAACTCAGAAACCAGTATACCCAATAGGCCTCAAAAGTTGATTATTTCCTTTTCCCCAGTGTACAGTTTACCCTAGTGAAAGGCTCAGGTCCCTCTGGGAAGGACCAGGAGGAAGGCAAACAGCATAATCTTTGTATTGTGACAAAGGTCCTTCCTCATTGGAACCCGCCACCCCCCACCTTCGTTACAAGGGATTCTGGGTCTGTGAAAGACTGTCTCAAGTCTGGAAACTGGTTACTGGGCGGGATTCGCACTCACTAAAATCAAATGTTGACTTCCGTCATTGTGTTCTAGAGCGTTCTGCTTATACAGATCAAATAAAAACTTAGTAGCTGTCTTATGATATTTGGTTCCTGGAGAAGCCATGATTAATTAGCCAATTCCGAAGATCATTTCGGGTCATGCCTATTATAGGTATTGTTTTGCCTTTTCCAACCATTCTGAATTACATTAACTATTGCTCCTCTGCCTTCTGTCGATTAGTGGCCTTGCTACCTGACAGCCTACCTGAGGTCCTGTTTTTAAACCTATTACGTGTTACATTTGATTTATGAACGAGCAAAAACTTCTCTCACTGTAAAATCTGGCATAAGAAATAGAACAAAACAAAGCTCTTCAAATGTTCTGGGTCCCTCTCGCAGTACGTTTCCATTTTAAATCAGTGAAAGGATATTCCTCTGGGTCCTCATATTGTAGAGAATGTGGGTTTACAGTTCGAATCCATTCGAGCATGACCCACCTGCCTGACCCTCACAATCTCTTCATAATATAAGCCAAGGAATATCAGGCATCTCTAACTCGCTGTAGTAGGCCATGTTTTAATAAATACATCAGCCAACCAATTCAAATAAACTTTTAACACCTTTTTTAACCTCTGAGCTTCCATGTTAAACCTAGAATCTACTACTCAGTGGGCTCATATCATAAACACAGTATGATCCAATTTTAGATTCCTTCCACCATATCCCACACCCTTAAAATCCATTCCCACAACATATCCTTAGCTTCTGCCGGAATGAATCAGCAAACTCATTAATTTCTTTAGTGGTATAATGCCACCTCCTCTGTGGACCACACTTCTATCTCACCTTAGGGGCTTGCTTAGATCAATCTGGTTATAGGTCTAGAGCAAAAATTGTTGGGCCCTGAGGGATCATTAGTTCTCCACTGGGAGGGGAGATTAGTTCATCAGGCAAGGATGTGGGGAGGAGGGATCAATGGCAGGGTTTGGATTCTCTACTGAGGGTGGGGAGATTAACCCTCAGATAAAGAAAATCCCAGAATCCGAGGGTCAAAATCCCATTCATCATGGTTCTCCCACAATCTCCATCCAAAGTTTCAGGGTTCAACCCTTTCCCACCAGTGCTCTCACTTTCTCTGACACTTCATGGCTGGGAATTAAATTTGCATGTAAATCAGCAATCGTATAAAAGGGCTCCAGCTGATTTTCTGCAGCTTTAGCTTTTTGGCTACTGGAGAGAAGATCTCTTCCAGAGCACACTTGGAAACCTTTAAACTGTTGTTTCGAATCCAAAGTGGTCATTTTTATCACCGACTCCTTATTTCCTTCTATCAATTTTTATCCAGACATGCTAGGAGCAACACAGGCAACATCATTATTTTCTTATTTTTTTTTTCCACAATTCTCGAACGTTTTATATATAGAGTTGCTAAATCTCCTTGCTCTCACAAGAGGAAGTAAGGTGAGTCAAATGGATCTATCTTCATAATTACATCAAATAGTCTGCACCAAGGATTATCTTCCTCTTCATGCCACCAGAAAAGCCTTCAGTAACCTAAGCTTCATTGAGTTGGAGAGCTGGCTCCAGAGAGTACCAAGCCCACAAAGAAATTCATCCTTTCAATCTTGTTTCTCCAGAACACCCCACTCTGGTACCAAAATCTGTATTAGTCAGGGTTCTCTAAAGAAACAGAAGTTAACAGGACGAATATATAGCTATATACAATTTATTGATTTGCTCACGTGAACAGATTCAAGGAGTCCAACAGTAGTGCACCACACTGGAAGCCCAGAGATTCCGGAGCTGCTCGGTCCACAAGGCTGATGTCTCAGTATCCCAATCCAGTGCTGAAGGCCCGAATAGATCCCAGGAGATCTGCCGGTCTCAGTCATGCTGGGATCCGAAAGGTTGATCACAGCAGCAAGACTCACCAGTGAGAGAGGCAACTGCAGAGAAAGAAGGGACCAGCTCCCTTCTGCCATGGAGCCTTAAATACTGCCTGCCGACAGAAGGTAACACCCACATTTGGGCCATCCGGTTGAGGCGGTCCAATCGAAGATTCTTCCTTAGTCAGTCAAGTTGACACCCAGGATTAACCATCACAGACATTTTTGCTTAACTTCACTAAGTTACTGTTGTACCTGACATGGGTTGATTTCACTAAATGCCTGTTCTACCTCAACTAACAGTCCTCTTAAGTGGGGCCAGATGCCTGGCATCTTACTATGATGGCTCTTTTATTTCCGGGGGAATGGAGCAGTGACAGCTTTGGCTTCTTAGAGCTGGAAGCATGGGCCATTTGTGTGCATGCACCTGCACGGGGGTGGGGGGGAGCAGGAGCATGGATGGGGGGTGCAGGATCTGCCTATCTGGTGTGCACAGCATGAGCTCACTTGTCTCCAACAAGTGCTGGGTTTACCTGCTAATTTAATGAGAATAAATTTATTGTTAGTGGAAAAATCAAAAGTCCTTCCCTTAAAGGGAAGCAGCTGACTAAAATCCTGCTGCCTGAGGCCAGTTCCTGAAGCCAGCCAGGATGGGGTGTGGTGGACACACCTTTTTAATCTCATATACAGATGCTTGTATCCAGAGCGAAAAAAAAAATGGATTTCTGAATAAAATTGGATTTATGGAGAACTGATGAACTGGGGAGCTTGGTCAAAATTCAAAATCTGAAATTGACCAATGGACATAGAAACTGTGAAAAGGATTATTCTCTATTCAGAACCTAATATAATGCTAAACTCTCCTTAAGCTATCACTTAAGCAAATATATTAATACAGGAGCTCTGACATCAACAATGGATTATTCTACACAAGGAGATTTTGGCCAGGGGACCAAGCCCCCAAAAGGTAAAGGCTCTTGCCTCCAAACGGGGATATCTGCAGAAGAGGCGATAAGACCCTGCTGTTGAAGACCTGAATAAACATGGGAAAGATGCAGGAGACACCGCACTTGCAAGTATCACAGATGGTCTCTGGAATGCCAGAGAGTGTTACCAAAGACCACTAAACCAAAAAAGCAAATATAGGTCTCCTTGAGTCAAGCAAGACTCCTCTGTCAGCACCAGCTACACCTGCATCTGCCTGGAAATACTGTGCAGCAGTGGCAGCCATGTTCTGTATATCCCAAATCTAATTGGCTATAGCCTCTCCTTGGAGAATAACCCACGCTGATGCCACAAGCTTACACCCTCAATGGTAGGAGATGTTATAAAGCCACATGAAGGACCCCGTCAACTTAACGGAAGAAAATGAAATTCACGGATTAACATACCATCCAAACAACCTGTGTCTATACCAAAGTAACCTACCATAAAATTAGTACTGTTTTAGCATACCTTTATATCTAATTGCATGTGCTCATTAGTAGGATCGAAAGGTTACGCCTGGACAAGCTGGAGCCCATGAGAAGAAACAGTCAAATTGACTAGAGACCAAGACAACGCTCCAGAGAAGGTAGACTGTTTGCTTCTCATTCACCTGTGCCCCCTTTTCTAAGCCTAGGAGACAATCTGCCAGAAGAGGGGCGTGGGAGAAGGGAAATTGGCTGCATTGGGTTTGAATGTGAAACACAACAAAATAGACTGAACACTCATTGGATCACTTGATTGAACAGATAAGCCCCCCCTGCTGGATGCTAGGACCATGAGCGTGTGGGTTTGGGGCACAACTGCCCAAATTTTTTTTACATGAAGGATGTTGTACTCACATTATCACTTATTGTTTAAAAAAAATGAAAACAAAACCAAAAAACAGAGAAAAGATGCAGAAAAGTGACGGCAGAATGCATGATCTGGGAGGGGTAGGGCGTGGTGGGTGGGGGGTAAGGGTAATTGGGATAATGCCTGAATGAGAATTGTAAAAATGAGGTTTATAAACCACAACTGCGATAATAAAAAAATGTCAAAATCTTAATAAGCCCCTAAAATATGTTTAAAAAGTCATATAACAAACAAATAATTAAGAAGTCATTTGTTAAAAGCCAGTAATAATGTAAATACTCTTAAGCAATCACCCTGTAAAAACAGTAACTATACCCATACAGAATATAAAATGGTAAAAATACTTTAATTATGAAACAGGAAAAAACAGTAAAAAATGCATTATTTAGACTCAATTGCCTTTTTTATAAACAATATAAAAATCAAAAACCAAATAAGATTGTAAAAGATCAGAACATTAAATAAATTGTAAAAAAGGATTAGAACAAGCCATCACTTGTTTAAGAGCATGGATCCATCAAATTGTGCCAGTTCTGGTAAGATAGCCCTGCCCTGCGGTGGATAAAGATGGCAGCTGGGAAGGTGTGGTGGGGCACAGCTGCCATGGAAACAGTAAATGTATCTATGCACATGCCACATGCAGTTACTAAGATGGCAGCTGGGAAGGAGTGGGTGTGGTCCAGTGCAGCTGCCATGGAAATGGGGCTTTGAGCCAGCTGCGCCTTGCTCCACCCTTTTCTGTTTGAATGAGCCATGGGAACCGCCACACAGTGAAAAAAAATAAATAAATAAACATAAAAAGGCTGGATTTAAGATGTTTCATTCCTTTATTGCAGAACTCTCTTAAGGTCACAAGGAAGTCAGGAGAAAGGGAAAGACAGAGAGAGAGAGACAGAAAGAGAGAGACAGAGACAGAGAGAGACAGAGACACAGAGATCAGAGCCAGTCTAGGCACGTGGAACAGGCACAGGAGAAGACTCAGCCTTAGAAGTACTTCTGAAAAGTAAGGAAGCATCCTTTCTTAAATTCAGGAGTAGGGAATGGGACCCACAAACCTCTGAACTCAGGCATTCCGAGAGCACAGCGGGTGATCATTTTCAGAATGGCACCCTAAAGCCTGCAATCCTGGCATCTGAGAGTGCAGGGAGGGTCTGGACAGCAGGGCACACTAGGGAACCCAGTAAGAAAGCCTGCAAGTCTCACTGGGTTCAAAATGACGGCATAAGGCTGAGAGGGAAAAAGAGAAAGTAGAGGAAGAAGAGATGAGAGAGGAGAGGAGGAGAGGAAAAGAGATAGAGAGATATAGAGGAGGGAAGAGAGAACATGGTCCCTGATTGTCAAACGTGGAAGCTGGTTCTCCAGAGAAATATGATACTGGCAATTCTCAGGGGGTTGCAATAAAAAAAAAAAAATGTTAGGTTCTTTTTTGAGGGGAGATCCAGTGATCGTCAGCCATGCCCGAACCAAAGCGTCTCAACTCCCAACCGAGGTCATGGCACCATTATGTTAGATCTAGAACGGCACAAACCCCAGATAAAAGACAGGCACATGAGGCTTAAGGTCACTTCAGGAACACATTTACTTCAGGAATTGTCAGGCATGGCGGATGGCAGCTGGCAACCTGGTGACTGAGGCACACCCCTTTATAGCCAGTGGGTGGGACCTCAGGTAAAGGGAAGAGGTCATAAGATTGACAGACTCTGGAGGAAATGGACATCTGTGTGTCCCTTGGGATTCTGGGAAACCCAGACTTAAGACTTAGCAGGGTGGGCCAGCCAAATGACAGACAGGAAACTCACCAATAATGCTTCAAAATGGATCTCACCAGGAGTGCCCAGCAACTTCACCAATGACTGAGAGACACTTCGCTACCACTTGATCATTCTTAGGAGACTGAGAAATTCTTCTAAGTTTCAGGGACCTCCATCTAAGCCAAACCAAGATTTGTGGTTTCAGTTGCTGAAAGGAATTTTAGGACTAGCTAGTATAATAAAGGCATTTTAATGTAGGTTTAAGCATGAGAGTTAAAAGCAAAAGAGCTGCTCAAGGGGAAAAAATGTGAGCTACTTCCAGGTGTGAGTATAGCTTCCCAAAGGAAAGTGGCTTTTACAAACGAGAATTTTCAATACAGCATAGAATCTCTTTTTTTAAAGCTTTTAAAATTGACCATAATCTAGTTGCATATAAAACTTTCTGTTAGCTCATCCACTGCTGGTGGGAATGCAAACTCATACAACACTATGGAAAGCAGTGTGGAGAACCCTTAAAAGACTCAAAATGAGCCTGCCACCTGACCCAACCATACCACTTCTGGGTATATAGCCACAAGACGCATCCTACTGCCATGTTTATTGCAGCTCTCTTCACAATAGCAAAGAGCTAGAACCAACCCAAGTGCCCCTCAACCAACGAGTGGATAGAGAAAATGTGGTCCAGCTACACAATGGAGTTCTATGCAGCAGTAAAGAAAGATGATATCAGCCAGGCATGGTGGCACACGCCTTTAATCCTAGCACTTGGGAGGCAGAGGCAGGTGGATCTTTGTGAGTTCAAGGCCAGCCTGGTCTATAGAGCGAGTTCCAGGACAGCTGGGGCTACAGGGAGACCCTGTCTCAAAAAGACCAAAAAAAAGAAAAAAAGATGATATCATGAAATTTGCAGATAAATGGATGGAACTAGAAGATATTACGTTAAGTGGAGTAACACAGTCCCAGAAAAAAACAAAAGATGAATGGTATCCCTCATCTGTGGATGCTAGTACCAAATACCTTGTTTTAAGGCAAAGTGAGCAACATTAATGTTATTTTCCTCGTGATCTGAAAACAAATGTGCTCTTATCTTGTGAATCCCTAGACAGGTTCTAGAACTAACCTACCATTTATTTTCAGACTATGGATTTTTGGTATATGATTGTGGGCATGTATACATATTTTAGAGTAACATAAAGTTAAAATGGAAAAATATAAATCAAGAAATATGATATGGAAATAACACACAGTTTGTTTTCAGAAGATACAATTTTAGTATAGGTGTGATGTATCAGGCTGGTGTAACTTAGCCTTTCTGGGTGCTTAATGACCATACTTAATACCCATAACAATTTGGCCAAGGAACCTAAGGGGTAACTTTGTTCCTTGCCCTCAGAGGTCAACTAAGTCGCAGGGGACTATGCATGGGGGCATGTCTTGAAATCTCCTGCAAATGTGGGTCACCAGTCTTCCTGTGTAGGGAGGACTTGGAGACCCACTAATGGGACTTCAGCCAGTGTCCAGTCTGCTCATGTTTCAAAAAGGGAAGTCTGGTCTAGCAAGACCTGATTTTGTCCTCAAGTGGATGGAACTGGTAAATGAAAAGCCAAAAGGAGTCAGGGGCTCCCACTGCTCCCCCAAAAAAAACCCAAGTGACCCCTGAGTACTGGATCTTCAACTGACCTTGAGAAAACAAAAACCTTGGTTAATCTGGGCTAAATGTGTGGCCTTAAGCATCCAAAAGGAAAGTATAACCAGAAATAAATAATCAGTAAGGCCTGAGTAATTGTACTTCAGATATAAAACTTGAAATCTTAGTAAATAGACAAAAAGAAAAAGAAAAAAAGACAGAGCACTGTTGTTTTGCCTATCTTCAATTCTTACTGGCAAGTGCATCTGCTCTGTGGCTGCCACTGCTTTAGCCATTCTTCAAAGATGTGAGACACAGTTTTTTAATCCTCCAATGTGTACTGAAGACTCATGTCTCTCCAAAATCCTCCAAACCTTCAATGCCAGATGGGAACTGCTGAGATATCCAGCTTGTGGACTGAGCAGCTGCTGGGATTTCAGCCTCTTCGGAGTGTGGACTACCATTGTTGGACTACAGGCTGTGTCATGGAGGCCAGTGCAGTGGGATCAGGACAGGATGCGTGCTTGCTGGACCTCATTTGGGTGACCATGGTTGGGAGGGACCCCAATGTGGAGCACAGGGGCAGGATTGATGGTTGTTTGGGCTTGCCAGGGAGGAGCCTTCAAAGACTTCCTTAAGGAAAACATGACATCTTTAATCCTCCAACTCGGTGATATATGTATGTACCTCTGTATGCATTTATGTATATATGTATATACATATATATGTATTGCATATATATATGCAATACAAGTTGGAGAGAACAATAACAACAAAAGAACAGGGGAAAAAAAGACTGAAATAGTGAAGTTATCCCCAAAACCTATCCAGAATCTCTGTTCTAGAGAAGGGCAGGTCTTCCTCACCTGATCACCATCTGATCTGCTGCCAATATTTCCTCAGCCAAGGTTGGGCTTTGCTACCTATTTCTAAAGTACTGTGCTGGGTTTTTGTCCAGCTGAGTTTGCATGGGTCGTGTGCCTGATACCAATGCCGTAGGTTCATTTGAACTGGATCCCAGGAGCTCGTAGGATTCATTTCCCTTTGGTTTTGCATCACCTCCCTGGCTCTTACAATTTTTCCAACCCCTCTTGTGCAATATTCCCTGAACCCTGGGTGGGTGAGGCTGAATACAGACAGCCTTTCCATGGAACCACACTCTGTAGACTCCTAATCTTCATGCTTGGGCCATTCAGGCCCTTTTGGGTTCCTGGTCTCCTGGTGCATGGAGGAGCTTCCTTAATGAGAGTTAAGAGCTACTTAAAGCCTTCTTGGGTCCTTGTTCCATGATGCTTGAGTCTTGTGTGTAGAGGTTGCATTGTAGATGTGTGGCCTAGGCATGAGCCATTCACAGACCATGTCTGTGTGTGTCCAGTTGTGGGACTCTGTACTATTCTCATCTGGAACAAAAGAAGCTTCTTTTCTGAGCGGTGTCTGGGATATTTGTCTGTAAATGTAAGGAGACTTCTTTTGGAGTTACTAAAATTTTACCTTAGCCTAGGGATGTTTTCCTTGTGGATCTATGACCTCTCCAGATGTGTGCATTTGACTATGTTAACATTACCACACATGAGTTTCCTTCCACTGAGTGGCCTTTAGGTCCAATTGGTTAGACATTGATTACCCCAAGATAGAAATACTGCTATTATACCAAAATCATACATTGTGCTGGTTACTGATGTGAATATTTGGTCTTGAGGCTGATGTTGGGCCATCTATTTGTGATCTTCTTTAGTGTGTTGCATAGTGCTCTCCACAGCTATGAAAGTTGGGGGCTACCAGGTCAGATCCAGCTCCATTGCTCAAGATCCAGTTTCCAAAGTATGTCCTGTCTTCAGCAATAGGGTCTTACATTCAGGTTCTGTGGCAATAGCCTGTGTAATTTGGGGAGTCTCTTGGAATACCCTGGCTAACAACTCAAAGGAAGGGTTCTCCTGTCTGGTATTGTTTCTTGTATGCAGCCTTCATCTTTCTATATGGACTCATGTAGAGGTATTGTGTATGTATTTTGACAATAGATTGTTAAACTGATATGACTCTCTTGGGTTTTTTTTTAACCCTAGCAAGGCATTATTTATCACTCCTCTCCCTTTATCTGTCTAGCATTCCCTCTATGTCTTCTTCAAGCCTTCTTCATTTAAAGTATCCCCCATTTTTCCCTTGATATTCCCAGTTTCCTATGGCCCCACTTCTCCTGGGCTCCTTTTTTTTCCCTTTATCCTCCCCTTTCCTTCCACAACCCTTCCACTCCCTTCCCATTTAGGTACCCTGGTTTTATCCATTCCTTCCTTAGTAACACCTGTCACCTACTAGTTTTCTGCCTCAGGTTCCCTCTTTCCCTTTACCTTCCTGATTCCTTTTCATTTACCATTATTAGGATTTACCAAATCCTAATAAGGATTTGGTGCTAGGATCCACAAATGAGGGACAGCATACATCATTTGTCTTTCTGAGACTTATTTTTTCTCTTCACTTAGCATAACAGCTTCTAGTTCCATCCATTTACCTGCATATTTCATTGATGTCATCTTTCTTTACTGTTCCATAGAACTCTATTGTGTAGGGGAATCCGACACCCACTTCTGACCTCTGTGGCATTGCACGACACGGGTGCACAGGCTTGCATGCAGACAGTACATTCGTACACATAGAGAAATAAATAAATTAATTAATTAAAAAAAAAAGAACTCTATTGTGTAAATGTACCATATTCCCATTATCCACTCATCAGTTGAGGGATACTTAGGTTGTTTCCAGCTCTTTGCTATTGTGAAAAGAGCAGCAATAAACATGGATGTGCATATATCTCTGCAATAGGATGAATCCTTTGAGTATACACCCATGAACGGTATGACTGAGTCAAATAGTAGGTTCATTTTCAGCCTTTCTTTTTTTTTTTTATTAAGAGAATATTTTTTTATTGATGCTTTGTGTATTTCATACATCATTTTACAATTCAGTTCAGGCATATATCCCCTTCCCTTCCCCCC
>VZQC01003076.1:3500663-3511561 GCA_009823505.1 Rhizomys pruinosus
AAAAAAATAAAATAAAAGGCATTATTTGAGACTTGATTCTGCTTTTCTAGCAGAGGGCCCGAAGGATGGTATAACACAGCTCTGTAAAGAAATGCACTCTTAGGATTTCCTTTCATTAGTGGCACAGTTCTAAGTATTCACTCTCTTCATGAACATCAGCTAAAGCCATTATTAAAAAACAAACAAAACAAAATAGCAAAAAAGAAAACAATGGGGGCAGGGGGAAGACACCAGGAAAAAATTACCCTAAAACAAAATTCCATAACCACCAGATTCCTATAAAGATGACCGAGTAGAGGCAAGCAAGACGCAGTCTTACTAGCACTTAACCAAATCTGTCCTGTTTGAATGGAGAGAGCTCCAAGGAAGGAGATGACCAGCTTCAATGCTTCCAACCACAATCAAAACACAGCATCATTTCAAACAGAAGCAGCAGCCAAACGTTGCTCACTTGAATATGCTCAAGGATGCTGACACTAATCATTTGCTCACTCATCCAGGAAGAGGGGGAGATCAGTTATTACTATACTTTGATTGTGTTCAACCCAATCACGTTACAAAAATAGCAAGCTGCCATAATAAAATATAAGGCTCCTCTGTCCAGCACCAGTTACCATCAGAACTGGGAATATTTTCATCCAAGCTCTTCTGGCTTTCATCATTTGTAGTGAAGAGTCAGCTGTAATTCTGGTGGGTTTTCCTTTATATGTGACTTGTTGTTTTTCTTTTTTTTATTTTATTTATTTTTGTATGTGTATGAATGTACTGTCTGCATGTAGGTTTGTGCACCCGTGTCGTGCAATGCCACAGAGGTCAGAAGAGGGTGTCGGATTCCCCTGGAACTGGAGTTCTCCTGGAATTGGAATTGCAGACGGTTCTTAGCCGCCATGTGGGTGCTGGGGATCGAACCCGGGTCCTCTGCAAGAGCAGTCAGTGCTCTTAACCGCTAGGCTATCTCTCCAGCCCCTTGTTGTTTTTCTTTTTCAGTTTTCAGTATTCTCTGTTTTGAACATCTAGTGTTTTTACTATGATATGGCATGGGGAATTTCTTTTCTGGTCCTGTCTATTTGGTGTTCTATGTACTTCTTGTGTTTGGATAGATATGTCTTTCCTTAATTGGGGGGAATTTTCTTCTGCAATCCTGTTAAAGATCTGGTCAACACCATTATCCTAACATTCTTCTCCTTCCTCTGTCCCTATGATATGTACGTTTGGTCTTTTCATGGTGCCCACATTTCCTGATTATTTGATTCCTGTGTTTTTAAACTTTTTTCATAGTCTTTGCTTGAGCAGTCCCATTCTTCCACATTATCTTCCAGTCTTGATATTCTATTTTCTACTTCGTTCATTCTGTCTCTGATCCATTTAGAGTTGACTTTCATGCAAGGTGAAAGATAGGAGTTTAGTTTCATTCTTTCACAAGTGGTGATCCAGTTTTGCCAGCATCATTTTCTGAAGATACTGTCTTTCCTGTCCTTTTCTCCTGTCCTTTCCACATGGCTTCTTGAATGTTTCACTTCCTTTTTCATTTCAGCTTGAGTTTTCTTCAGTACTTCTATCCCTTTGGTGAATTCAGTCCAAAATTTATCTTCTTTTAGTTTATCCCTTTCTTCTTTTAGTTCTTTGAGTTGTTGATCTGCGTGTTCATTAAATTTGTTGAATTCTTTGATCATGTCTATGATAGTTCTTTTAAATTCTGTGCTCTGGGTTACATCTACAGGGTCCTCATTATAGGAGTCTTCTATAGGATTGGTAGTATTTTAAACAATGGTATTTCATAATATATTCATGTTTAAACTAAGTAACTGATTAATATATATAGTATATGTTATATATACACATAATATTATTTTTAACCATATGTTAATTGATATTACATCATTTTAAAAAGAACCTGTAGGGGAGGCTGGAGAGATGGCACAATGGTTAAGAATATTGCCTACTTCAACAGTTACATGGATGTAAAAAAAAAAAAAAAAAAGAATATTGCCTACTTTTCCAGAGGACCTGGGTTCAATCCCTAGCACCCATATGGTGGCTAACAACCATCCATAACTCCAATTACAGGGAAGTCCAGTGCTCTCTTCTGATCTCCATGGGTCCTACACAACATGGGTAAGTTTACAGGCATGTAGGCAATGCACTCATATACATAAAATAAAAATAATAAATTATAAAACTGAAGGACTGGAGAGATAGCTCAGTAACTAAAGGTACTAACTGTTCTTGCAGAGGACCCAGGTTCAGTTCCCAGCACCCAAATGATGACTAACTAATGTTCATAACTCCAGTTCCCAAGGATTCAATACCCTCTTCTGGCCTCTGCAAGTACTGCACACATGTGGTATACTTATATACATACAGCAAAAACACTCATACACATAAAATAGAAAGGGGTAAACTACTGGTCAGAAGGACATTGGTTAATATGGAATATGGAAAAAATGAATGTTTATCCATGTACTTGACCAAGGAAAAAGGCCAGCTCAAGGACTCAACCAGTCTTAAGGAAGAGTTCCTTACAATGGCCACAGTCTCATCATACTCTCCTTGACTGATGTTCTCATACTCTTAAACAAACAGACTTAACACTAAATGCCCTTCACTTGACTTCTGACCCATTAGGCCACTTTCAAACCCTTTTAAAACGTTTAAGATATTTTTACACAGACAGTGCCCCTTCCATTATATTTCTTGTTATTGATTAATAAAATATTGTAACTTTGTCCCCAAGAAACTAAAGTGCAATCAGTGTATAGCAAAGTCCTGGGAATAAACCAGACTCTTAAACACATGTATAAAATATTTTATTTTGTAGGAAAGTAAATCTTTTTTTAAGTTTTACCAAGATAGTATTTCTCCACTTATTAAGAACCTACTTAGCATTCTCCAAAATATCCTAATCAAATTCATTTTCTTGCCTATTTTTCACCTAATTACTTGTTTTGTTGAAGTTTTAGATGCTATTTATCTTCTAGGATCCTTAATGGGAACTTAAAAAAAATAGAATAATCATTATTGCTTCAAAGAAGGCTTAAAAGAGCACAGAGTCATTTCTCTGGGATAGAGACCAAAAACTGTTACAAATAGTTTGCAAAACAAAACCAATTTTCAGCATCCTCTGAGGCAAGTCTCCTTAGAATGGCTTGAAGAGACCACTAGAAGTAACAACACTATGTGGATCCTACTAGTAACAACTATTTTTAATGATTCCTAACGAAGCTTACCTTCTAGGTGCCGCAAAGGTTTTAATACAAGAGACTTTCTTAACTACCCCCCCCATAGAATAAGGAGAAATAAGATGATGATGAGGTCGTTCTCCAACTGTAGATTGGAGCCAGCTGTTATAGAGGTATTCTCTTGTAAAATCAGTAAAACTGCCTTCTTTAATTGACTAATGGACATAGAAACTGTGAAAAGGATTATTCTCTATTCAGAACCAAATATAATGCTAAAGTCTCCTTAAGCTATGCACTTAAACAAAATATATTAATACAGGAGCTCTGACATCAACAATGGATTATTCTACCAAGGAGATGTTGGCCAGGGGATCCAAGCCCCCACAAATGGTAAAGGCTCCTTGCCTCCAAACTGGGATATCTGCAGGAAGAGAGGCGATAAGGCCCTGCTGTTGAAGACCTGATATAAACATGGGAAAGATGTATGGAGACCGCACTTGCAAGTATACAGATGGTCTCTGGGATGCCAGAGAGTGTTACCAAAGACCACTAAACCAATAAAGCAAATATAGGTCTCCTTGAGTCAAGCAAGACTCCTCCGTCAGCACCAGCTACACCTCATCTGCCTGGAAATACTGTGCAGCAGTGGCAGCCATATGTCTGTATATCCCAAATCTAATTGGCTATTAGCTCTCTCCTTGGAGGAATAACCCACGGCTGATGCCACAAGCTTACATCCTCTAATGGTTAGGAGATGTTATAAACCACACGAAGACCCTGCCATACTTAACAGAAGAAAATGTAATTCATGAATTAACATACCATCCAAACATCTGTGTCTATACCAAAGTAACCTACCATAACAATTAGTACTGTTTAAATACCTATATATCTAATTGTGTGTGCTTCATTAGTAGGATCGAAAGGCTATATATTATACTGTTTAAATACCTATATATCTAATTGCATGTGCTTCATTAGTAGGATCGAAAGGTTATGCCTGGACAAGCTGGCAGCCCATGAAAGAAAACAGCCAGAATTGACTAGAGACCAAGACAACAGCTCCAGAGAAAGTAGACTGTTTTGCTTCTCATCCACCTGTGCCCCTTTTCTAAGCCTAGGGAACAATCTGCGGAAGAGGGGGCGTGGTAGAATGTAAGGGCTTCGATTGGGGTTAATGGTGAAACTACAACAATATAGACTGGACACTCATTTGATCAACTTGATTGAACATACAAGCCCCCCCTGCTGGATGGTGGGACCCATGAGCTGTGTGGGTTTGGGCACAACTGCTTGCAAATTGGTTTTACATGAAGGATGCTTGTACTCACAAATTATCACCTATTGTTAAAAAAAAATGAAAACAAAACAAAACAAAAAAAGCAGAGAAAGATGCAAAAAACTTACAGCAGAATGCATGATCTGGGATGGGTAAGGGTGGGGTGGGGGGAAGGGAAGGGGATATATGCCTGAACTGAATTGTAAAATGATGTATGAAATACACAAAGCATCAATAAAAAATATTAATTAAGTAAGTAATTAAAAAAAAGAAGTAACAACACTGATGAGCATTCTTCTCTTCCATTGGGAGAGTTAAAAGGAGAGAATGCAGTCTGAGTAGAAGAAACAAAGAAGTAACAATATAAATGTGAACACTTGTTTCAAAGGTATTTAAATTTTTTATTTTTAATTATTTGTTTTAATTTTATGTATGTGAGTTTTGCCTGCATGTATGTTGTGTAGCCATGTCATGCAATGCTCATGGAGACCAAAAGAGAGCATTGGATCCCCTGAACTCTGGGTGCTGGAAATTAAACCAGGGTCCTCTAGAGGAGCAGCCAGTGCTCTTAATCAGTGAACCATCTCTCCAGCCCCTATTTAATAATCTTTTAAAACATATTTGTATACTTCTATAATGGCAAGTAACTAAAACCTGATTATACTCATAATATAGAAAGTACCCCAGAATTTATTTCACAAATTACAGGCCAGGCATTTAGTCCAAAACACAGCAAGCCATTATAATACATGGAAAAATGCTGGTGATGGGTGACTGCATACTCTACAAAACATGAAGAGACAAAAAGACTCAATAGCAATGAAAAAACCCCAAGCACTGACAAACGAAATTTGTCATAAAAAGCTTCTGCACAGCAAAGGAAACCATCAGGAAAGTAAAAGGGCAGCATACAGGATAGGAAAAATTCTTTGCAAACTGTACATTTGACAAGGGATTAATACCCAGAATCTATAAAGAACTACAAAATTTAAACACCAAAAAAAATCCAATCCATAAACAGCCAAATGAAAGTAATAAACAGTTCTCAAAAGGAGAAATATGAATGACCAAGATATTCTTTTTTTTAAAGAGAACAAGAACAACTTTCCTTTTATAATTTATCATTTTTTATGTGTATGAGTATACTGTCTGCATGTAGGTTGGTACACCCATGTTGTGCAATACCGCAGATGTCAGAAGCCGGTCTCAGATTCCCCTGGAACTGGAGTTAAATACAGTTCTTAGCCTCCATGTGGGTGCTGGGGATCGAACCTGGGTCCTCCGCAAGAGCAGTCAGCTCTCTTAACTGCTAGGCCATCTCTCCAGCCCCTGATATTCTTGAAAAAAGTTTCAACCTTCATAACCGAGGAAATACAAATTAAAACTGCCTTGAAATTCCATCTAATCCAGTTAGAATGGCTCAAGAAAACAAACAACCATAAATGCTAGCAAATATGTAGGGAAAGAGGAAACACTGCTGATTGAATTGTAAAATGGTGCAGCTACTACAGGAATCTGTATGGCAGTTCCTCAAAAAAATGAAAAATAAAATTGTCATACAACCCAACTATACCACTCTTTGGTAATTGCCCAGAGGGCTCTAAGTCAACACACCACAGAGAAACTTGCATGTCCATGCTTACTGTCACACTGTTTACAAGAGCCAAGATATGGAACCAACCTAAATGTCTATCAACAAATGAATGGATTAAAAAATGTGATGCATGGACACAATAGAATTTTATTCAGCAGTGAAGTGAAATTATGATAGTCACAGGAAACTGGATGGAACTGGATATCATGTTGTTAAGTAAAATAAACTAGACTAAGAAAGACAAAAAGATAGCTAATAAAGGATAGAAAACACAAAATTTCAAAAAATTTATTTATAAAATTTAAGAAACGTTTTTAAAATATCAGGAATATAAAACAAAGGGCTGAAGAGGTAGCTTGGTAGTTAAAAGCACTGGCCACTCTTACAGAGAACCCAAGTTCAGTTCCCAGCACCCACATCACAGCCCACGGGTATCTGTTACTCTAAATCCAAGGGATCCAAAGCCCTCTTCTGGCCTCTGCAGGTGCTGCACACACATGGTGCACATATATATGTGCAGCCAAAACATTCATACATATTAAAAATAATTTTTTTAAAAAGAGCATAAAACTTGGCTGGAGAGATGGCCTACTGGTTAAGAGCGCTGACTGCTCTTGCAAAGGACCCGGGTTCAATCCCCAGCACCCACATGGCAGCTAAGAACCGTCTTTAACTCCAGTTCCAGGAGAATCTGACACCCTCTTCTGATCTCTGCAGCACTGCACGACATGGGTGCACAAACCTACATCCAGACAGTACATTCATACACATATGAAAATAAATAAAATTTAAAAAAAAAATTTTTTTAAGAGCATAAAACAAGAAACTTAGAAAAGCAAAAAGATAAGGATAGAACTCTGAAAACACATTTAAAGTAACATTTAAAAATTAGATGATGGGGACTGGAGAGATAGCTTAGCAGTTAAGAACACTGGCTGCTCTTGCAGAGGACCCATGTTCAGTTCCCAGCACCCATATGGCAGTTAAGAACTGTCCTAACTCCAGTTCCAGGGGAATCTGATGCCCTCTTCTGACCTCTGCAGTATTGCATGACACAGGTGCACTCACATACATACAGGCAATACAGTCATACAAATAAAATAAAAATAATAAAGAAAAAGAAAAAAATAAAAATAACCAGATAATAGGGCCAGCAAAATGGCTCAATGGGTCAAAGTGCTTGCTGTCGAAGTCTAATGAAATAACTTCCATCCCTGAAACCCATGGTGGAAGAACAGAACAGACCTCCAAAAGTTGTCTTTTTTATATATAAATATTGTTTATTGTAAAGAAGCTTGTACAGACAATGTCCATTGAAAACCCATGTCCCAGGCCAAAAGTAGAAATAAAATAAAAACAAGCAGTGTTCTGCTGCATACACTTCTGCATGAATAATTTTATTAATAACTGCAAATGAAAATTAGAACTTTCCTAGGATCTTCTGGCACGTCTTTTTTTTATCATAAAATATTTTCTTTTCAGTGAAGCCATTTTGGAATTAGTTTTTACTCACCATATCTGCCATCTTGACTCCAAATCTGATCTTCTTCTTTTGGTCTAGACATGCTAATATTTCCTATGTTAATCTCTAGGTCTCTACAAAAAGGTCCCAAGGAGAAGAAGTGTTCCTCACTAATACTTGGTTTCTGGGATAAAATTCCACATTTTTCATAAAAACTTCTTAGAAGTGTTAAAAGTACCTTCAAGATGAGGAAAGGTCATTTTTCCACAGTTCAGTTCTCTGAAAAAAAAATTGCATCCCCCACTGAAAATCATAGTTTAAGAGTGTAGCAGTCACATGCTGGGGCTTCAGGGCCAACTGGAAGGTCATTTAGGAAAACTCTCTCTCTGCTTGATCTTTTTATCACCACAAACCTGAAAATGCACAGTCCTGAAAAAGATGGCCTCTCTGTGCACACATGAAATTTTCAAAAAGAAGAGGCAATATGAAGCGGGCTGAGGTCTGATCGCCAGAAATCAACACAATAAAAGCAGCCAATAATGAATATTGAACACTATTACCGGATGTTTTAAAGACATGGAGGAGTCCCAGTATTCAATTTTTATTTTGAGCACTCATCACAAAAGATCTTTAAAAAATAAAAAAGATTGAGAGAAAAGGAAAGAAATAAGAAGAATACCTAAACCATTCAATGAACCCCCACTCGTTGCTGATAAACTTCCGTCACCTCTTCTTCCTCCATGCCCAGTTCTTCTGGAGTAGGGTTAACAGCAATTCTCTAACCTTCAAAGAGAAACCCGAGTGAATTCATTGGAGTGCCCTGTCTTTGACAGTGTGAGAGATTCCTGAGATGTGTTGTCGTTTCACTTTGAACTGCACCTCCTGTCCAATGACTTTGAGTTTAATGTATTTCTCTTCCTTCTTATACTCTAAGCCCTCAGTTGCAGGTTTTTGCCTCCTAAACAGACATGGTGATGTTGGCTTTTCCCAGAGCCTCCACAACACAGGGACTTCAGGCAGGCAGAACCTCGCTCCAGTGTTTACAAATCCATCTACCTTCCCCACAACACCTCTGCATGCACATCACAGTGCATGCACATACCTGTGCATATACACACACTAACAACAATAAATAAATAGATAGAAATGAAAATGTCGAAAGTCAAAAGTATGATTCTTTAAAAAGTAAGCATGACAGGGCTGGAAAGATGGCTCAGCAGTTAAAAATCACTGAATGTTCTTGCAGGACCAAGGAACAGTGTGTCGAAGAGCTTTCTCATCAATAGCTTGCTCAAGCTAAGAAAATAGAAAGTGTCATTTTCTAGGAATGTATATTTAGTCACTCTCCTCACCAATAAAATAATTTCTTTTTCTAAGACCTGTAGGGGTTGAAAAGGAGTCAAGCAACATCAAAATAATTAGCACCATTTAAAGGTGCTGGGCACATCAGAACTGCAGGCCACAGCTATGACTTAGATTGGGATGTTGGGACACTTACAAGTCACCATGAGGTCTACCAGATATTCCTTCCCCTCTGCAAATGCTGCTCCACTCTGGTCCCACATTACTAAAGTTTGCCCCCTAGATCACGAGGCTCAGAGAAAACACTCTTGTGTTTTCGTGCACTGAGAAATGCAGTTTGCCTCCTGTCTCAAAAAGACAAAAAAAAAAAAAAAATACAGGGATAAGGAGGGGTTCTCTCTGGAACCTGACCTAAACGAAACAGGAGTCACTCCTGTCTCATCAACTAACTCAAACACAGGATTGCATTTACATTGAAAATTCTCAGATAAGTTTCAGAAAACTGTATCTTTGCTTTGATTTTATTTTTGTTTTTTTGTTTTTGTTTGTTTGGTTGGTTGGTCTTTTTGAGACAGGGTCTCCCTGGAGCCCCAGACTTCCTGGAACTCACTATGTAGACCAGGCTGGCCTTGAACTCATAGAGATCTACCTGCCTCTGCCTCCCAAGTGCTGGAATTAAAGGCACACTCACCATGCCTGGCCTTGGAAGAGATTTAACATACCACACACTAATAAGTAACTTTTTGGCTCAGTTGGCCATGCCCTGTAGAAGTCCACTGACTTGTCCCTGAATGCTCTGAAAGAGCTATTCTTTAACCATAGGCTGGAGACTCAGTTACACTAGGCCTTTAAAGCAAGCCAGAACCAGCTCCCAGGAAACATATTACAGAAACCAGCTTTAAGAGGCAACCAGGAAATAGAACCTGAAGAGTTCTCATTGAAGCAGCCTTATTACAGATTTTCTATTCCATTTCTTAGACCTGTGTGGTTGCCAGGGATGTGTGAAGCACTCAGAAGCTAAGAAAGATGGGCAGTTATGATCAGCCAGACTTACTCTTGGCAACCTGGATAGAAAATAATAAATAAATAATAAATAAATAAATAAATAAATAAATAAATAAATAAATAAATAATATACTGGATGCAAATTTGGAAAAAAAATAAACTTAACCTAAATATTTTTCTTTTTTGTGTGTATATGTATATGAATGCATGTATATATTTGTTTGTGCTAGTGAACATGTGTGTTCCTGGGACACCATCCACTTCTTTTTCATTTGTCTGTTTTGGAGGTTTGGTTTGAGGGTTTTTTGTTTTGTTTCGTTTTTTATTTTTTTGAGACTAGATCTCATCCCAGCCTAGAACTCGCCAAGTGGTCAGCTAGCTCTGGGCTCTGCCTTCTGAGTACTAGGATTTCAAGCTTTGACTCCCCACACAGCTTGTGTTTGTTTGTTTGTTTGTTTGCTTGCTTGCTTGTTTTTAATGGGTTCTGGAATCAATCTCAGGTCCTCATGCTTGCAAAACAAGTACTTTACTGATTGATCCATCTCCCATGCCCCTTAATGTAAATAAAAGTCAAAAAGGCAAACTAAGAAAATAGTAAAAGCTTAAAAACCATTGGTAAGAACACAAATATGGATATTCATCTCCTCCTTAACCTGACAACGTTAAGTCAAAGGTTGATAAGTCTCACTTCCATTTTAACCCTGGCGATGTATAAAAATTGGCATGATATTTGTTGTGGTTTGAATGAGTGTCCCCCATAGGCTCTAGGTATTCAGACATTTGTCTCCAGTTGGTGGTGCTGTTTCTGGAGGTCTTAGAAGGTGTGGCCATGCTGGGGGAAGTGTGTCACTGGGGGCGGGCTTAGTGAGCTCAACAAGCCTCGTGCTCTACAGTTGCTCCTCTCTGCTTCCTGTGCTCTTTGCGATATGTGACCCTCTGTTTGCTGCTCTGGATCCGGCCACCACGCCTCCCGCCACAATGGACTAATTCCTTGGAACCGCCAATTGTAAGCTCAAATAAACTCTTCCTTTTATAAGTTCCTTGGTCTGGTGTTTTATCACAGCAACAGAAAACTGA
>VZQC01003076.1:3515790-3556699 GCA_009823505.1 Rhizomys pruinosus
GAGAGAGAGAGAGAGAGAGAGAGAGAGAGAGAGAGAGAGAGAGAGAGAGACTTAATTTTCTGAGTGCTGACACAGTATTTGATAGCCATCTGGTAGGTCAGAAAAGCCTGGATTATGTAAATAGAAGACTTAAAAATGGCCTGGAAAAGGCTAAAAAACCAATTTGAAGACATTCTTTATTTTGGGTTTTAGGATGAACAGAGGAAGTTCTGAGACTTTAAAACATTTTAGCACCCACATGGCGGCTAAGAACCGTCTGTAACTCCAATTCCAGGAGAACTCCAGTTCCAGGGGAATCCGAGACCCTCTTCTGACCTCCGCGGCATTGCACGACATGGGTGCACAGACCTGCATGCAGACAATACATTCATACACATGCAAAAATAAATAATAATAAAAAATTAAAAAAAAAACTCATCTCTTAATACTACTGTCTTGGAAATTAGATGTCAATATATGAATTTTGGGGTAATGCACATATCAGACAATAAATATGACTAAACCAGGCTTGAAACAAGAAAATCCATGGTTTTCTAAGAAAATCAAATTTTCACTGGGCGTGGTGATGCACGCCTTTAATCCTAGCACTTGGGAGACAGAGGCAGGGGGATGTTTGTGAGTTCGAGGCCAGCCTGGTCTACAGAGTTCCAGAGCAGCTGGAGCTATAGGAGACCCTGTCTCGAAAAGACAAAAAAAAAGAAAGAAAGAAAGAAAGAAAGAAGGAAGGAAGGAAGGAAGGAAGGAAGGAAGGAAGGAAGGAAGAAAAGAAAGAAAGAAAGAAAGAAAGAAAGAAAGAAAGAAAGAAAGAGAGAGAGAGAGAGAGAGAGAGAAAGAAAGAAAGGAAGAAAGGAAGAAAGGAAGGAAGAAAGAAAAAGAAAAAGAAAGAAAGAAAGAAAGAAAGAAAGAAAGAAAGAAAGAAAGAAAGAAAGAAAGAAAGAAAGAAAGAAAGAAAGAAAATCAAAGTCTTTATCCTTGAAGTTTCCTGTAGCAGGATTAGAAGAATTATAGCATTTGTCACAGTTAGATTTAGGAACACTAAAGCTCTTAGGAAGAGAACAGGTTTATGGAGGACGCAACAAAGCAGAAGTGGAGAGACACATTGAGAGAAGATTGCCCTGTCACAGGAGAAAGAGAGTAATGACTAGACCAAGGTACCAGAAGAAGAAATTCGACCTGTGATCAGATCCGAGGTCTATTTGGAAGATAGCACAGCTAACAGGATTGTCCAATTGATTTTAAAAAGTGTCTCTGTGAATCTGTACATCAAGTACAGTAGTAGAATCAGGGACTGAACTACAAATCTAAATCATCTCCACACAGCTATATAAACTCATGAGACCAGATGAGCTCATACAAAGAGTGGGTTTAGACATGAAGAGAGGAGACCCACACATACATCTGGCATCAGTAAAGGGCTGGAATACAGTTAACAGGACCAGGAAGGATCAGCCAGTGAGACAAGAACAGGAAACAGCAAAATCAAGACAGCGTGACTCACCAGAAGCCAGATGAAGAGCATATTTCAAGAGATGAGGAAGAATTTCTATGTCAGGTGGCACTGAGGAGCCCATGTGAAGAAAGCTGAGAACTGACCATGGGACCTGGCAACCTAGAGATCATGGCTACCTTGACAATCAACAAGAAAATGTCTGAGGCAATTTACACATTACATAAAATTTACAATTGTAACCATTTAAGGGAACGGTTTAAAAACATGAAAAACATTGACATTGACTCCAGCACTCAGGAAAATGAGGCAGGAAGACAGTCATGAGTTCAAGGCCAGCCTGTATCTTATAGTGAGTGCTTTTAATTATTTTGGACATCTATCAGGAAAGGAAATTGTTGGATAATCTGATAATTCCATATTTAACTTCTGAAGGAACATTCATGACATTTTCCACAGTGTCTATACCGTTTTACATTGCCGCTACTTAATTCCCATATGGTTTCGGTTTATTCATATTCTTGCCAACATGTGCTATAGATATGTAGATATATAGATATATGCCATCTTAATAGATATGGACATAAAAATTAATTTTAATATGGTTATTACTGCATAGACATATCCTTGAATTCTGTGGCTTGCTTTACTCTATCATTTCAAAACATCTCTGGGCAACTATTGGTCCAGGCAGAACAGCAACTCCCAGGGGATGACAACTGGATGCTGATTGGCCAAAAGCATTCATTTATAACAGAAGTTTCTTGGCTTCTATTTTACATAAGGAAAGTTTCCAACTTTAGCCTTTGGATATTCATCCATGTAGTGACTACTTACTGAATGAAACATTCAGAGTGGACCAGATAGATAGCAGGTACTGTTCAAATCGCTGGGATGCAGCACTGGGGGGAAAATGCAGACAAAATTTCAAACAGATCCCATTCTTATAGGGAAAAAACCCCACTCAAGAGGCATAGGCAAGCAAACATCTGTGAGATCAATGTCAGATCAGCTAGGGCTACAGGGAGTGTCTCTCTCTCTCTCTCTCTCTCTCTCTCTCTCTCTCTCTCTCTCCCTCTCTCTCTCTGCAAACAAACAAAAAGAACTTAAGGAAAGAGAAATATATGTAGGATTCAATGACTACCAGACTGCTTCCATCAAAGACCACTTCAGTGGAATACATCAATACCTGCAAAGGGGGCTGGGGAAGTGGCTCAATGATTAAATCCCTTGCTGCACAAGCTCGAGTATGGAAGTTTGGCTCTTCAGATCCCACGTAAATGCTGGCAGGGCATGGGCCAGCCTACAAGCCTAGCCTCAGAAACTGGAGATGGGATTCCCAGAGCAAGCCAGCTAGTTAGCTAAACTAGCCATATGGATGAGCTCTGGCTTTGATTGAGCCGCCATGAGTAAGGCAGATTCCCATCATCAAACCAGACCTGGCCTTAACATGCATGTACATACACATGTGTCTACACACATGCAAACATGCACATACCCACACACATGAAAATGGAAAAACTAAAATCCTTCCATAAGCTAAATCCAGGGATAATTATGCCACTCTAAACAACTCCAATAAAAGGAAAGGAAAAGTAGCATTGCTATGGTAAAATCCAAAAACTCTCTCTCTCTCTCTCTCTCTCTCTCTCTCTCTCTCTCTCTCTCTCTCTCTCTGACATGGTCTCCCTGTAGACCCATGGCCTAGAACTCACTATGTAGACCAGGCTGTCCTCAAACTCATGGAGATCCTCCTGCCTCTGCCTCTCAAGTGCCTAAGAACTTTTATTTCACCTATCACAAATAAGTGGTTTATTCAAACAAAACCAAGATTTTAGCATCATAACAGTGTTACAAATCTTAGTGCTAAAGTAAATTAGCTACCACATGGCCACACTTTGTAAGGCTTTGATTGGATACATTACATGATAACATTCTTCATATATGTGTCTTTTCATCATCGCTTCATTCTGGGCAAAATTCTGACTGTCTAATTTTACATGCTCAACAAAAATCAATTCCCCGCCACTACTCCAAAAAGACAAAAGCCTAAATAGGAGATTCTTACATTAAAATTTATCTAAACATTTAGGGAAAAATTCATCATATTTTATTTACTACCATCTGGACCCTCTTTACATGCACACATAGTTTTATATACCACAGAGGTTTTTTGGTTTTTTTTACTTTTTTATTCTTTATGTGTATGAATGTACTGTCTTGCATGCAAATCTGTGCACCTGTGTTGTGCAATGCCGTGAAGGTCAGAAGAGGGCATCGGATTCCCCTGGAACTGGAGTTAAAGACGGCTCTCAGATGCCATGTGGGTGCTGGGGATCAAACCTGGGTCCTCTGCAAGAGCAGTCGGCACTCTTAACCACTAGGCCATCTCTCCAGCCCCATACCACAGGGTTTTTTTAACCAAGTAGTTGATGATCTTCCATACATGAGCTATTGTCCTGTATGACATATAAGGGGAGTTTTGATTAGACTTCCTAGCATTTGAGAGTAGTGGTAAAGAAGACCAACCAGACAAACAGAAGTACAAAATCAATACAAGCATACAAATATACATATATACATTAGCGGGAAGTAAAAGCACTTGAACAAAGAAATCTGATTGCTAGGGTAATGAGATTATAAGTGGTTGAATGACTAACTTACTAATTTACTTGTCCATTATTTTATTGTAAACTAATATTCAAAGGTAAATAAATATGGGATAAAAGGTGAAGAGAATGTACAATATTTAAGACTATTGACACGTGTGATGTCTTTTCTCTTTCAGTTAAGTGCTACATTTCTGTATCTCTGCTATATGAAGGTAGATTGCCTTCCTTTAATCCATAAAGTTAGTTGGAATGGTATGATACTTTTTTCTTTTTTATTCTTATTACACTTTTTCATTCATCATACATAATTTCTCAGTCCAATTTAGATTCAAAAAATTAAAACAGCTTGGTACTGGCAGAAAAACACACATGTAAACCAATGGAACAAAACTGAAGGACCAAATGCAAGCACATACAATTTCATCGACCTCATATTTGACAAAAGGGCCAAGAAGACTCAATGGAGGAAAGACAGCATCTTCAACAAATGGTGTTTGCAAAACTGGATCACCACTTGTAGAAGAATAAAATTAAACCATCCCTGTATCTCTTGTATGAATCCAACTTGGTCATGATGGATGATCTTTTTGATGTGGATCTGTATGTGGTTTGAAAGTATTTTTTGTGAATTTTTGCATCTATGTTCATTAATGATATGGGTCTATAGTTCTCTTTTTTGGTTATATCTTTGTCTGGTTTTGGTATTAGAGTGATACTGGCTTCATAGAAGGAATTTGGGAGAGTTCCCTCTGCTTGTATCCTTCTGAACAGTTTGCGAAGTGATGGTTGTAAGTCCCCTTTAAATGTTTTATAGAATTCTGCTGTGAAACCATCTGGGCCTGGGCTTTTTTCAGTTTATTACATTTTCAATTTCTTCATATATTACAGGTCTGTTTAAGCTGTCAATCTCTACTTGGTTAACCTTTGGAAATTCCCAGGATTTCAGATATTCATCCATTTCTCTTAGGTTTTCAAATGTAGTAGAGTATAGGTTTTTGAAGTATTCCCGTATGATTGTCTGGATCTTTCCATTGTCTGTTGTGATATTTCCCCTTTCATCATGAATTCTATTGATTTGGAGTTGTTCTTTTTCTCTTTTGGTTAAGTGGACTAGAGATCTGTCTATCTTGTTTATTCTTTCAAAGAACCAATTTTTGGATTGATTGATTTTTTGTATTGTTTTCTTTGTTTCTATTTCATTGATTTCTGCTCTCATATTTGTTATTTCTTCCTTTTGGGTTTAGGGTCCATTTGTTGTTGACTCTCAAGTGTTTTTAGCTGCAGTGTTAAATCATTTGCTTGTGCCCTTTCTGTTTTTTTTTTAATGTAGGGACCCAGGGCTATAAATTTCCCTCTTACGACTGCTTTTAAAGTATCCCATGGGTTTTGTTGTGTTATATTGTCAATTTTTCTTTAGTTCCAGGAATACTTTTATTTCTTTCTTTATTTCATTCTTGACCCATTCATTATTCAGGAGTGTGTTGTTTAGTCTCCATGTGTTCTTGTAGATAGTGGGGCTTATCCTGGTGTTGATATTGAGCTTTATTGTACTGTGGTCTGATAGAATGCATGAAATTATTTCAATCTATTTGTATTTGTTGAGGATTTTTTCTGTGTCCCAGGATGTGGTCAATTTTGGAGAATATTCCATAGGGTGCTGAGTAGAAAATGTATTCTCTGATGTTTGGGTGGAATATTCGGTAGATGTCTGTTAGGTCCATTTGCTGTATTGTATTGTTCAGTTCAGATGTCTCTCTCTGTTTAGTCTTTGTCTGGTTGATCTGTCCAAAGGAATCAGTGGGGTATTGAAGTCCCCTACTATAAGTATGCTGGGATTAATCTGTGCCTTAAGGTCCTGGAGAATTGTGCTTATATAGTTCAGTGTGACAGAGTTCCATGCATATATATTCATGATTGTGAGATCTTCATGGTTAATTGTTCCTTTAATAAGGATGTAATGGCCCTCTTTGTCTCTTCTGATTACTTTTACTTTGAAGTCTATTTTGTCTGATATTAAAATAGCATTTTAAATGTCTGATATTAAAATTGCATTTTGGTACCATTTGCTTGGAATATTTTTTCCATCCTTTCACTTTAAGTTGGTTCCTATCCTTGATTTTGATATGGGTTTCTTGTAGACAGTATATTTATGGTTTCTGTTTCCTAATCCATTCTCCCAGTCTATGTCTTTTGATTGGGGAGTTTAGTCCATTAATATTTAAGGTTATAATTGAGATATGTGTGTTGCTTCCTTTCACCTTATTATCCATTTGCACTTTTGGTCTAGGTTTCTATTTCTGCAGTTATGCTTTTATTAATTTCTCTTTCTAGGTGCTTAGGGATAGTTGCTGCTCTCCTCTGTCCTTTGAATCGCTTTGAGTATTCTTTGAAGGGTTGGTTTTCTGGACATGTATTCTATCATCTTGTTTATATCATGAAAGAGTTTTCTTTCTCCTTCAATTATAATTGACATTTTTGCTGGGTATAATAACCTGGGTTAGCATCTATAGTCATTTAGTACCATGAATACTTTGGTCCATGTTCTTCTTGCTTTCATTGTTTGCACTGAAAAAATCAGCTGTAATTCTGATGGGTTTCCCTTTATATGTATTCTTTGTTTTGGATATCTAGCATTTTATCTATGATATGGCGTGGGGAGTTTCTTTTCTAATCTTGTCTGTTTTGTGTTCTATGTGCTTCTTTTATTGGTATGGGTTTGTCTATTTTTAGTTTGGGGAAATTTTCATCTATTAATCTGTTGAAGATCTGATCAATGCCATTCTCTTGGGATTCTTCTCCTTCCTCTATCCCTATGATGCTGGTATTTGATCTTTTCATAGTGTCCCACATTTCCTGGTTGTATCACTCTTGAGTTTTTTTTTAAGTTTTCATAATCTTTACTTGAGCATTTTAGTTTTTCTGTGCTTTCTTCCAGGTCTAATATTTTTTTTTCTGCTTCCTCCATTCTGCTTCTGAGGCTTTTCCCATCTTTTCCTGTTGATTAGATGAGTGTTCGATTTCCTTTTTCATTTTATCCTGAGATTTCTTTAGTATTTCCACTTCCTTTTGAAGCTTCTCAATCTCTTTTTGTAGCTCCTTGCTTTGCTGATTGGTTTCATTTTTCATTTCAGCATGGGATCTTTTCATTGTTTCCACTTCCTTCTGGGGCTTGTCATTATCTCCCTCTAGCTCTTTCCAGAGTTTGTCATTCTTTCCCTCTTGGTCCTTCCTGAGTTCTTCATTCTCTCTCTTTAGCTCTCTGATTTGTTCTTTATATTCTTTGATTTCTTTGAATATGTCTACAGTTGTTCTTCTAAGATCTATATCCTGGATTATCTCCAGGGAGATCTCATTGTAGGAATCTTCTATAGGGTTGGTAGAGTTTGGTGTGGAATTATTCTGTGCTTTTCCCATGTTGTTCTTGTGTTTTTGGCATGGGAAGGTGTTTGTATTCTAATGTGAATCTCAAATGTTTCTTCAATGTGTTGAAGGCTTGCTTTGCTTGCTTGCTTCAGACACCTTCATTGTTTTCTCCTTGTTAATGGAGGGTTGACTTGTCTAGGTTTCAAGCTTTCACTTTTGGTTATATATTGGAAGGTCTAGCTCACTCTTCCCTTTCTGTTCTGAAGGTTCTCCAAGAACTGGGTAGGTAACAACCAAGTCGCTACCCTACTAAGCACTCCACTTCCTGCCAGCCAGTTCCTCTAGGTTGGTTGTGGGACTTGGTGTTGCTGGACTGGAGTTGTGTCAGGTTCTCTGTTTCTTTAATGACCTTGCACCCCAGAATCACTACTGCAGTCCCACTGGGACACTCACTCTGCAATTCCAGTGGGGGGAAGGGAATTGCTCCTTTGGCCAGCATGCTGGTACCCCAACCTCTATGTTGAGTCCCCACGCAGCTACAGGCCCACCTGTGTCCCTGCTGGCTCTCACACCTGCACAGGCCTGGTGAACAATCTCCCTAGCTGAAGCACCCAGCCTCTAATCTGACTGGCTGAAGCACCTGGCCTCTATGGGTGTGTCCCTGCGGCTTTAGCCTGTCTGTGCTCTGGCTGGCCCAGCTGAAGACCCCAACCTCTCAGAATGGTGTGATTCTTAAGAGGTGATGTGACTTAAGAAACTGTACTTCCTCCCATCCTTTTTCCCCTCTTCCTTGGCAGTGGTAATATTTTGGATGGAGACTCCGCCAATATGGGTTCTCTAGCATTAGAATGTTGATATAACAGAGTTTCCATTGGTTTGATGAATGTAATCTAGGCAAAATGAGAAGCACGTCTTTGTTATTTTTAGCCACCAAAATTTAGGGTTTGTTTGTTATTATAGCACATCCTCACCTTTTCTTTGCATGATGAAAACAATCCAGTTTAAGGCATTTGAATAAGGAAGAGATAGGCTACTTTCAAGATTATTTTAAGTCATCAAAGGCATCAAAGTCAAAATTAGAGCCAAGTTCCTGACCCACAATCCTTCTAATTTAAGCCCAAAAATTTGCTTTCTGTCAAAAATAAATATGTGTTTTCCGCATGACATAACATTATTTCTAATTAAAAGAAAATTTCACTGTTCTAAAATAAAACAATGCTGTGTGCATGAGTGGATCTTTTAAACTGAGATATAATAAAATTGCCACTTTTAAGCATTGCAAATAGTGAGCTTCCCTTCAACCAAATAATTTTCCTAAGTAGCTTGAGAACAATGGTGTTAATTCTTACTCTTGGAGGTTGGGGGGTGTATTAGTCACTTTTCTGTTGCTGTGATAAAACACCATGACCAAGGGAACTTATCAAAGGAAGAGTTTATTTGAGCTTACGATTGACGGTTCCAGGGAATCAGAGTCCATTGTGGCGGGAAGCATGGTGGCCGGGGCTGGAGCAGCAAGCCGAGGGTCACATCTCACAATGAGCATAGGAAATCAAGAGAGAGCTAGACTGGAGACCTCAAGGCTTGTTAAACTCACTAAGCCTGCCTCCAATAATGTACTTCCTCCAGCATAGCCACACCTTCTAAGACCTCCAAGAACAGTGCCACCAACTGGAGACAAAATGTCTGAATACTTAAAGCTTATGAGGGGACACTCTCATTCAAACCACCACATGGGGTGGGGTTTAGTATACTACTCCTACCCAGAGACGTACATCCTAACGTTTTTAACAAGAAGGATATAAAATCCACCAGCTTTATTTTTATCTTTTTTTCTTTGGGAACTTTTTGAGACAGGGTCACCCTATAGCCCTGGCTAGCTTAGAACCCACTATGTAGCTCAGGCTGCCCTTGATCTCACAGAGATCCTCCTGCCTCTGCCCCCCAAGTGCTGAGATTAAAGGCATGCACCACTATGCCTTGTCTTAAATGCTCCATATTTTTTTTCTTTTTTTTTTATTTGTTTATTTTTATAAGGGATTCTACAATATAAGAGCACAGTTGTTTTCAGATCACATTAACACTGCTCAGTTTGCCATACAATTAGGTAATTGGTGCTAGCATCCACAGATGAGGGACACCATTCGTTGTTTGCTTTTCTGGGACTGTGTTACCTCACTCAGCATGATATCTTCTAGCTCCAGCCATTTACCTGCAAAGTTCATGATGTCATCTTTCTTTACCACTGCATGGAACCCCATTGTGTAGATGTACCACATTTTCTCTACTCGTCAGTTGAGGGGCACATGGGTTGGTTCCAGCTCTTTGCTATTGTGAAGAGAGCTGCAATAAACATGGATGTGCATGTATCTCTGTGGTTAGATGAGTCTTGTGGGTACATGCCCAGCAGTGGTATGGCTGGGTCAGGTGGCAAGTTCATTCCAAGTCTTCCAAGGGTTCTCCTCACTGCTTTCCACAGTGGCTGTATGAGTTTACATTCCCACCAGCAGTGGATGAGTGTTCCCCTTTCCCCACAACCTCTCCAGCACTTGTTATCATTTGTTTTCTTTCTTGATTCTAGCCAGTCTTATTACAGTGAGATGATATCTTAAAGTGGTTTTAATTTGAAAATGCTCCATATTTCAAAATGAAAATCCTTTGGCGGAAAAAAAATTCATTCAGTCTTTTGTTTTGGTTTGGTTTTTGTCTTTGTCTTTGTTTTGAGACAGGGTCTCCTTATAGCCCCAGCAATTTTCAATGTAGACCAGACTAGCCTTGTACTCACAGAGTGCTGCCATCAAAGGCTGGAGAGTTGGCCCAGCAGTTAAGAGCACTTACTACTCTTGTATACAATCCTGGTTCGATTCCCAGCAGCCACATGTCAGCTAACAACCACCTGTAACTCCAATTCCAGGGGATCCTACACCATCTTCTGACCTCAATGGGTATTGCAGGACATGAGTGCACTTACAGACGTGCAGGAAATACACGCATACACATAAAATAAAAATAAATAAATAATTTAAAAACTAGAGTGTGTTTCTTGTTTTAAAAAATCTATGTTAAGGGGCTGGAGAGATGGCCTAGTGGTTAAGAGCGCCGACTGCTTTTGCAGAGGACCCGGGTTCGATCCCCAGTACCCACATGGCAGCTGAGAGCCATCTTTAACTCCAGTTCCACTGGAATCCAACACCCTCTTCTGACCTTTGTGGCATTGCATGACACAGGTACACAGACCTGCATGCAGACAGTACATTCATACACATAAAGAATAAATAAAAAAACTTTTAAAAAACAATTCTTTAGCCGGGTGTGGTGGCACACGCCTTTAATCCTAGCACTTGGGAGGCAGAGGCAGGCGGATCTTTGTGAGTTCAAGGCCAGCTTGGTCTACAGAGTGAGTTCCAGGACAGCTGAGGCTACAGGGAGACCCTGTCTCGAAAAGACAAAAAAAAAATCTATGTTAAAAGAATAGTAAGAATAAAGAGGCACAGGTTGAGGTTTACCAAATACAGTCTGCTAAAGAATGGCATTAAATATACATTATATGCCAGAGCTATGGAGAAAATATCAGTATTTAAAATAATTTTGGACTAAGCATGGGTCTATAGAACACAATTTAACCCAGGTACAAGCACATTCTTCATAAAAATCTGAAATGCCTTACACAGTTCGGATAAAGGAACATAGTTTTCTTCCCCATTCCAGGAGAACTCCAGTTCCAGGGGAATCTGAGACCCTCTTCTGACCTCCGCGGCATTGCACGACACGGGTGCACAAACCTACATGCAGACAGTACATTCATACACATACAAAAATAAATAAAAAAAAATTAAAAAAAATTATTTAAAAAAAATGATTTCCTTAGTGGGGGCTGGAGAGATAGTCTAGAGATTAAGAGCACCAACTGCTCTTGCAGAGGACCCGGGTTCGATCCCCAGCACCCACATGGCGGCTGTAACTCCAATTCCAGGAGAACTCCAGTCCCGGGGGAATCTGAAACCCTCTTCTGACCTCCGAAGAATTGCACGACACAGGTGCACAGACCTACATGCAGACAGTACATTCATACACATACAAAAATAAATAAAATTTTTAAAAATTTTTTAAAAAAGATTTCTTTAGCGATCATACAATATCCTCTCAAATTATATAGGAAATCAGGGGAAGGAGCACGGTCTGTCACAAGTTGTGCCAGACCAAGAGGCAGTGAGCAAAGATCTAAGAAAGAAAAGGAGATACTAATAGATTTCACACGCTGCAAGGCTTTTCATAGTTAGGTCAAAAATAAGCAAACCCAAGGCACTGAAAGGAAATAAAAATGGGGAATTTTAATAGAAATTTAAAGCTTGAAAAAATTATTGATTAGCTATATTATCTTCTCTAACATGCTTTAATCTCTGGAAAGTCTTAGGTCATATAAACAGATTGTTTGAATTAATTTTATGTTCTATAGTCTAATGAGACTCCAGGACACAGGGTGTAAATACAACCATTCATAAAAGGTTTTTAAAGATAAAATCAGATTCAAACCTAAGGGTCCTAAAGATAGGAGGCACCATCTTGAACATCCCTTCACCAGGCACACACATAAACACACTGCATTACGTGTCGGATATGTGGAAAATATTTTCTAGCTCAGCACTGGTGAGAATGGGTAATCGGCTGCCTTACCCATGCTCTTTACATTGAGCACAATTTGGAGGAGAAAGCATCCTAGACAGACGTCTTCTCCATGGTTTGTGAGTATGTGATACCATCCACACGTTTCTCAGCTCAACCCTTACAAACAGAGACCCAGACAAAGGAACCCAAACGTGAAGAGCATTCATTAAAGGATGCAAATAGCCAAGACCTTGCTGTTTTGTTTCAGTCTTCTTTATACTGCTGGAAACAGGAAAGCCTCCTGTCACAGACTCCAGGGTTCTCAGGGCCCAATAAAGGTTAATGACATTTTCAATTCATGTTTGTTTTCATTCTTCTAATCATGAACTCCGTGTCAGCTCAGAAACCAGCTGAGCATAATCCACAACCTTTTTCAAGTGAAACATTAACTTACAGCTCATTTGAGTATCTTTTTTTATGTAATCCAAAAGCAAAAATACCCATGATGTACAAATGAGAAAGTTGGTGGATACTTTCACAGCACAGAGTTCCATTTACAGTTATGGTCACATGTCATCCATTAATATTTATAATGGTATCCCAGACTGGGAACAAATAAAATACACCAACCAAACTATTATCCAAATAGTTAAGAATAAATTACTAAAATCTTTCAAATTATGTGTATGGTATTTATAACGGAATAAACACCATAGAAAACACCTTTTACTATTAGAAGTTGTGTAAATGTATCACTCCTTAGAAGACAGTCTTCTTAACTAAATGGATGAGCTTCTAAAGAGACCAGAAACGCCCTGCTGTAGTAGCTTCCATGGTATACTTGCATACTGTCCTAGAATATGCTCAGCAACATAGCTATCTGTTAGTCTCAAATCTAATCCAGAATATGGCTCCTAATTGTTTCATTGATGTCAATAATTTGCCATACTGAGCCTGGATCTCCAACACCATCTCCTGGGGATTATATTCCTGGCTAGATATCTAAAAAGTTTTGCCCTTCCAGTTGTGACTCTTTGCTTCAGCATCAAAGACTTGAAGACTTAAGGACAACAAGGAAATGATTAATGAGGAAAATCTAGCTGAACTTTGCAACAGAGAGGCATTTGGCCTGAACAGCCAACAATCTGTGATGTCAAGAAGACAAGATCAATCTGTGATGTCAAGAAGACCAAGACAGGCAATGTTGTATCCCAAATCAAGAAAAAGTAGCATGCATTCTACAGACCAAGACATTGTTTATTTATTAGAGAAAAAGGCATATTTGCCAAGAAATGCAACAGGCCTTGAGGGACTTCCTGAAGGTATGTATGAGATCAGGAAACATAAAGACTGTGAGGGTATATAGCTTTCACTTCTGTGTTTCCCAACACATGCTGAATATGTTCCTGGGAAGATAACCTAACTCAAAGTTTGGAGGAACCAGCAGCTGAGCAAGGATGGGCTAGGGATCCTGGTATTTATTAACATTTATTTCATTAGCTCTAATTGCCTCATTATTATAAACATTATTATATTCATATTTGTTTCATCTCAAACTAATTTAATTGATAGAATTCTGTGTCCTTGCTATTATATGATACAATTAGCTCTCATTAGCTCACATTTCAGTCATTTTCCTTGACTGATTGCACTACACACTGATGTTCACTAATAGCAATATGTAATGTAATCAGTCTGGAGTAAAATGTTGTTACAGTATCTCTAAAACTATCATACTTATCATTCTGATTGTCTTCAAAGTACCAATATTCTTTCTATAATTCCTGTCTTAATAATGCAAAATTTAGTATTAATAATAAAAATTTTACTACACTTATTGACACATTGATTAACCATCATTTAAGTCATGAGAGAGAACAGATTATTAATAAATTTCAAAAGACAAACTGTCATTTGCTAATGTAGCCTCTAAACCAGGGAAAATGAAACTGATTATTTCTTTGGTCTTCTGAACCAGGCTTTTCCTTTGCCCTGCCCAAGCTTTTCTTTCTGGTTTCCTTTTATTTTATTTTTTTCATTGCCGTGATCCTTCTGCAACCCGTGTGGGGAAAGAGCTTCGGGAAAGCAAGAACCCGCAGCTGATGCTTTCCCTGGGATGTCAAGAGGTCCCTCGACTCGTGCTCCTGTTAATTTGCCCTTTGAGCATCTACAGCAGGGAGTCTGTAATGACAGAAGCACAGCATAGAGGTTTGCCTGATTATTACGTCAGAAATGCTAAGGACTGAAAGGGAAGAAAAGGGCAAAAGGTTTTTGTAATCAATTTTATAAAATCCATTGGGCTTTCAGTGGGACCTATTTGAGTATGCTGGATTAGTCTACTCAGATAAACTACACACAGATACCCTACATTCTCCTCTTGGACTATTTTAGTACTGTTACTTAAAAGGTGAGCTTGTACATGCATTTAAAAATAAAACACTTGCTGTCTTTTCCCCCCTCACTAAGAATTATATCCCATAGATCACACTAAACAGCAGATGATTCTGAGAGAAATAATGGCACAACAAACTCCACCATATTATTCCTCTGAGCAGAGCTTCTCAACAATACACGTATTTAACAGTCTTTTCAAATGGTCTTGAACAAGATCATAGGTATAAAACATGCACACACACAAAAACTGAATGCCAGAAAATTTAAAGCAGCAAATGGCTTAATGGTCTTGATTTTTGAAAAGTTCAAAACAAAAATAATTTTAAGTAAATAGAAAGAGAAGACAAATCTACATTGCTCTTGCCAAGCTAAACCTGCCTCACATAATGGCAGAAGACATTTAAATACCAGAGTTGCTGTAATAATCCCTGTTTGAATCATGGTTTCCCTGAACTGGGTTAAGCCTTTAGACAGAAACTAATTGCTACAAACACTAATTTTCAAGTCCCTTTTGTTTCCCTTTACAGGCACCTCTGGACGCAGAAGGTACCCAATTAGCAGAATTCATGGTCCTGATTGTGTATTGTGGGGCTAGTGTGTGAGCTGTATAAACACTGTTGATTACCGTCCCTCTGTAATGGCTGATTTTTTGATTGCTTAATAAGGCCATCTATTCTGCATCAGGGCCTGGCAAAGCAGTTGGTGAAATCAGTTAGGTCACTTTTTTTCTGGTCCGAGTAGCAGGAGGAGTCTGTGATGGTAGCAGTTGACTAAAAACATAATTACAGGCTATTTAATCGCATCTGTTTCCCCACTTAACATTGTTTGTTCAAGTTAGACATAGTTAAGTAAATCAAAAGGACAATAATGGCAAAAACACTAAAAAATTACTTCTACATGGTTAAAAATCTAGGGCTTGATATAATTACAGAAAACATAGCTTGCAGTGATTTTTTTAAAGTACTAATTTTTATTAGCTTCTATACACATTTTTGCTTATTTGCTTGCTGCTAGTTGGGGGGGGATTTTTTTTTTTAAGATTCCATGTTATGTAAATAACCATTTGTCTGACAGGACTGATTTCATGTGAAGGGTCCTACAGGAATGATATTGTTTATTATGATGATTTTTATGTGCTCATCCAGTATTGTAATTAGCGGTCAAGTAACGCCTATCCTGTTTTGTGATTAATAACTAATCCTATAAACACACCTTCCACTACATAGAATGGTCTAGATAGATGAGTCCAAGTGAGCTTCCTACCCAAGAGCACTGCCATTGACGCTAGGGTGCCCCCATCCTCCTTCTGAGTACTATACCTGTAATTTATCAATAACGCAAAACAACTCAACAATCAAAGGGATAAAACTGAACAGCACCCAGACAGCCAGAGCTGCCAACAGGCATGGAGCCCATGTTCCGAGGCCACTAGGAAAGCCATTCAGTCCAGCAAGGATGACAAATCAATACCAGGTCAGAAGAAAAGAGGGGCAGCTGCTCTTTCAGAAGCACACTCTGTGCTCAGTACCACATATAGCATGTTTGTAAGATGACTCACACCCACATCAGGCAAGCATTTCATTAATCAGCCCACAATGCCCATTTCAGAATAATTGTCTTTTGTTAGTTGATGCAACAGAGAGCTCAGGACAAGATTGTGAGAATCCACTGCCTTGCAGAAAGATTTATAACTGAAAGCCACCCCCCCCATCTCTGCTTGTCTGAAAGGGATCTGACAGAGGACCACTGACAGAGTAGTTCTAAGTGTAGGCCCTTAGAAAGGGGGGATCATCTCCCACAACATGCAATTGTCTTTTTCTCCTTTGGTCTTTTTGAGACGGGGTCTCCCTTTAGTCCCAGCTGCAGCTGGCCTTGAGCTTGCTATGTAGACCAGGCTCACAGAGATCTCCCTGCCTCTGCCTCCCAAGTGCTGGGATTAAAAGCGTGCACCACCACTACCACCACCACCACCCCTGCTGTAATTGTCTTTTTAAAAGATATTTCTGAGGATGAATAACCACTATAGAATAACCACTGTAAATATAACTACTAAAAGCTTGCACTGATTACACAGGCACACAGTACTACCCTTTTCCACAACAGGCTTAGCTTCCAGCAATTACTTGTTTAGTATTAAAATATTTACTGAGGGCTTAACCCATGTCGGATACTGTGCTAGGTAGACATTAAGGTTATAAGGGAAGAAAGAATACTGAAATCAGTCCCTAGCATCAAGGACTTAACAGTCTAGTGACAGAGAGAAGCAAAGAGATCACTGCAATCCAAGATAGGTCTATTGAAGAAATATACAATGTCCTGCAGTGAAATGACCAGGAATATGATTCAGAAAAGACCTCTAAAGAGATGCCCCCTTTTTACTTGCATTCAATGTTCATTATAATTATGTTCATAATTGCCAAGTTAAAGAATTATCCTATGTGATCTTAAGTGTATAAATAAATAAATGAAATTCACAGATACCTGAGACTCTTTTTCAACAGACTTCAGGGGTGAGAAGACAAGGATGTGGGAGCTCATGGGAAGCAGAGAATTTCTGGCAACTCACTGGCATGTGCTTAAGTCTGAAAGGGAAAGATATCAAGTGTTTATCAAGTAAACCACCAAGTGGTGAGGAGAGCAGAAGTCTTGTGTGACTATAACAGTCAATGAAGAAAAAGGATGAAAGACACTGGAGGACTCCAAGGAGCCAGGGTAAGGGCTCAACTGATTCCCTATCCTCTCCACACCCCTGGTCAGGCAGCTTCGAGTAGGACAGCACCTGAAACGTTTTTTTATTTATTTTATTTATTATTTTTATTTTATATGTATGAGTGTATCACCGTGTAAGTACATCCGTGTTGTGTGTGCAGTGCCCATGGAATCAGAAGAAGGCATCATATTCTCCTGGAACTAGTTACAGATGGTTGTTAGCCACCATTTGGGTGCTAGGAATCAAACTTGGGTCCTCTGCAAAAGCAGCCACTGCTCTTAACACTTCAGTGAGCCATCTCTCCAACTCCCAGATCTGAGAGGTATTTTTTATAGCTTTCATAATTTTTTTTTGGTCTTTTTGAGACAGGGTCTCCCTGTAGCACCAGCTGACCTGGAACTCACTCTGTAGACCAGGCTGGCCTTGGACTCACAAAGATCCACCTGCCTCTGCCTCCCGAGTGCTAGGATTAAAGGCGTGCACCACCACGCCTGGCATAGCTTTCATAATTTTTTATTCAACCAGTTAGTAAACATAGGTAATAAACATAAGGAGTATCCATGTAAACCCAACTAGCAAACATCTGGGTCCAGTTCTTATACAACCCAGGGTCCCCAAGACCAATTGATGAAGTTTGCTTACACAAACATGCTGATCAAATAAATTCCAGTTCATTTTTGCTGTGATCCACAATTCATCCCTCTTCATTGGTCCTTGCAATCTGACACTCTTCCACAAGAGTCCCTAGGCTTTGTAAGGGAGGGTGAGAGAGAGTGACAGACAGGAAGATCCATATTTTCTCTGAGGTGACACATCAAATTTTGGAGTCTCTCCAAATTCTATTTGCAATGGACCGATGGCTCATTTAGAAGTCCCCTTTTAATTCTAGTAATAAAACACAAATAAAAAGAAATATTAAGCATTATAACAAGTTACACTGTGGCACAAACACATATGCTTGGATGGTATCTTGGTCGGGGCATTATAGCTCTTTGACAAAGGGGTGGTAATAGCTTTCTACTGTGACCTAGTGTCTCCTAACATTAGGGGGCTCCAAACCTGCAGTATCAGCTGTGTGTCCCACCCCCACCCCAGGGAGCAGGTCACAGATCCAATTGGATTTTTTTTCTGGGCGTACATGAACCAGGCTGCCACTGTTGCACTACATCTTATTTTGCATGTAAAAGTGCAGCACATGAGGTTTGTAATAAAATTTTGGAGACCATTTCTTTCCAGAAGTTTGCATAGTTCTCTCTGCCACCATGAAGGTCACCTGTTGTTTTGCAGTGTGGAGTCTCAGCATATTTTTTTCTCACACTCATATCACACTGTATCTTCAGCAATAGGGTCTTACTGTCCATTTCTTGTGTGCACCCAAAGTATAGGCAAATGTCCTTTGTTTGAGAGGATTTAGAGCCTCCCTGGCCTTCAGCTCCTGGTAGGGCAGCCCACAGCTGGCACTCAGCCTTTATCTACCAATGTTTTTATTTAACAAACAGGCAAAATTGCATCCTGGAGGAAGGAGGCATATTCCTTCCCCCTCTGTTTTGTAATTGTCACTACAATCAGAGCAATCTCTCTTATTTCCCAGAACCCCCATACCCTGATTTATAGTTTTTCAAAAGGCAGGAGTTGTATCATATACCTATAGACAGAAACCAAGCTGAAGGGTTTACCAAGTTCATTTAGTCCTTCTGGACTGCATACTGCTGGTTCAAAGAGGTAGAACCCACCTTTTGCTGAGCCAAATTATCTTGTTATGGGCAAAAGAAATGTCAGCGTTAACCTTTGTATTATACAGAGAAACATGAAGAACATTTGTGTCCATTTAATCTAATAGCTGTAACAGGGAATCCAGTACATGTCAGGAGTGGATTGAAAATTAACAATAACTCCCTGTCCCTGATTAGCTTAAGCATGTTTCTACTTCCTATTCTGTAAATAACCATTCATTTTAATCTTATATAGGAGGCTTTTAGTTAATACCATGAGACTTAATAACATCTACTAAGAGATTTGCCTCTAGATGATATAATTTATGGTATATTTAATATTTATAGCCATAGAACAGTTATTTTGAATATACCAAGTATTAATATGTGGAACAGTTATTTTAAATATACCATTACAAAGTATAAACTTTGAGATGTCCTTGAAAGTCTTGGGGTAGGTTCTAGATGACCAATTCTCTCCAAATGTTTAGAGATGTTTTGCATAGGTTTGGCAAAAAGCCTGCCTGTTCACTCCAAAGATGTTTTACCTAGTGGTCAAATGCCTCACATATAAAATATATCTAAATGCAGAAATGAATTGCACCCTGGAGCATAAGTAATCATTCCTTTAAATTAACTAATATCCTTAAGGATCAGGAACCTTATTGTGATTTAACAGTCTTAGCATACACAATGATTTATTTATCAGCTAGTAGAGTACCAAAAACCTTGTCTTGGGTTTCAAAGGAATGTAAACAGTAAGTAGAGAGAAGCAATATGTACTTAGTAAAACATTAAATTGATATTGTATATTTGTGATCCCATTAGTTACTTTTAATATAGACATTATATACCATGACATAAATAGCAATAATTTTTGTTAAAATTAGTTCATCCCTTAACTGTCCTCAACTTTAGAATGTCAAATCTTAGAAGTGAAAAAATAGGGACATATATTTCAAGATATATCAATAGCAATAATAATCATTTTGATATTATCTTTACTGACCAGTTACTCACTTTAACTTACACATAAGGATTTGGTATTAGAAACTGCAAATGAGGGATAATATCCCTTGTTTGTTTTTCTGGGACTGTGTGATTTCACTCAGCATAACAGCCTTCAGTTCCATCCATTTGCCTACAAATTTCATAAAGCCATCCTTTTTCATTGCTGCATAGAACTCCATTGTATAAAGGTACCACATCTTCATTATCCACTCGTCAACTGAGGGACATGTGGGCTGCTTCCAGCCCTTCACTACTGTGAAAAAAGCAGCAAGAAATATGGTTGTATACTTGAGATTTTTTAAAATGTCATTCTTCTGTAAGAGAATGGATCAGGAGGAACAAGTCTAGAAATGGTGAAACCAGGTAGGAAGCCACAGTAGTGGAGACAGGAGGAGATGCTTTCTAAAGCCAGCATGCAGAGTAGGCTATGGAGAACACCCCAGTGTGGAGTGTGAAGAGGGGCAGAGTAGGCACATTCAAGAGCTACTTTTGAAGTCAAAATGGATGGTTTCACCTTTCCCTTTGTTGGACTTCTGAATGCAAGCTGAGTCACTAGCACTCTACTGGAGTCACCCAGGGTCCTCACTCACATGGTAGTGTCTCAAGTCATCACAGTCTGATCCTTAAATACAAACTGAACGTGTGCCAACAGCATTTCCCCCGACAAGACTTTGTTAAGGGGAATAAGTGGCCTTCCTAAACTGGATTATTCGTGACCATCTACCCAGTAAAAAATGTCATGCTAGCTCTTCTGACATATTATTTTTAAAACATTAAACCTTAAAAAATGGCAAGTTTCATGTGTGTGTGCCATCTCTGAGAAAGCAGAAACCATTTCAGGCTCTTAAGGGAAATCTCTGCCTCTTGTTCAATTTCTCTGGGGACCTAAAACTCTCTTCAAAGTAAAGTCTATTTTTCAGAAGAGTGTTTTTGAAGTATTAATTTGACACAAAGTCAGACATGCATTTGGAACCAGAGTCTGCCTTGAGTTTCCCACATCTGCAGCTTTTCCATCCCTTGGCCAGCTGATGTAATCTGAAGAGAATTTAACACTGTTTCGGTTGAGAGGCTGAAAGTTCTAATGGGAAAAGCCCGATGGGGAAGAGGAGGAAAGTGCTTTAGTAGTCAACAGGTGAATTGCCCACTACCCATGGGCACACATGCTTGGACAAGCCATAACAGCAGGACAGTGCTCTTTGGTAGGCAAGGTAACTGCCAAGGAAGGCTTGCAGAGGTACGTCAGACTCCAAGTCAAGAAGATGAAAGCTCTCTCTTAAAATGGTACCATATTTATATTTCCAATTTACTTCCTGCCTCAGTCACAGTCATTCAGAAACTGGAGTGACCCTAAGTATGAAAAGGGAAAGTATAAAAGCAAGGCAGAGCCAGGTGTGGTGGCACACACCTTTAATCCCAGCACTCAGGAGGCAGAGGCAGGTGGATCTCTGTGAGTTCAAGGCCAGCCTGGTCCACATAGTGAGCTCCAGGCCAACTGGGACTAAAGGGAGACCCTGTCTCAAAAAGACCAAAAAAAAAAGCAAAGCAGAGAGTTCTTTCAACAAAAGTTGATATTATCTACCTACCCAGGCAGCAGGCACTGGTCTAGGAACAAGGCCCAGTAAAGAACAAAAGTCTCTGCCTTCGAGCCAGTAAGATACTCAGCCAATAAAGGCACTTGCCACCAAGTCTGACCACCTGAGTGTAATTCCTGGGATCCACATACTGGAAAGAGAACTGACTCCCATATGTTATCATCTGACCTAGAGAGAGAGAGAGAGAGAGAGAGAGAGAGAGAGAGAGAGAGAGAGAGAGAGAGAGAGAGAGAGAGAGAGAGAGAGAGAGAGAGAGAGAGAGAGATTTTTTATAATAATATAAAATCTTTTATTTATGTGCATGTGTAAATAAATATTTTTAAAGTCTCTGCTTTCAGGAAGTTATATTCTAGAGAGGGAGACAGATGAAAACTGAAATGGGCAAATAATCAATGAAAAGGAAAAGCATGCTATGAAGAAAAGAAACCAGGATACTTCAATTTGACTACAGAACTTGTAATAGAAAAATAAAGTAGATAAGACTTAAGTGAAAGGCTGATGGATGGCAGGTTTGCCAAGAGAACTAATGATCTGTGCAAACTGAGTGACTAGAAATCATGATGGTCACTATGAGGAGACTCAGAGCTGGGAAGTAGCAGAATAATAGAATCCTGGATAACTGGAGCTAGAGAGCCTTGGAGATGATCTATGCCAACACCCTGACTCTGCAATGAAGCAGTAGCTCTCAGTGCCTTCAGGCCTCCTCTATTCTCTTCTCTCCTCCCATTGCTCTGATTCTGGCGTCCTCGTTCTAGGTGGTGATTCCAGAAGAAATTGAAGATTGCAGATCTTGGTGGCAAAGCAAATCTAAATGGCAAGTAAGCTTCATGAATGGCTGAGGTGCTGGGAGGCTGCCAAACATCACCAGTCAATCATACAATGCTAATGCCACATACTTTAACATATTATCTAACTGAACCTTCTCAGCAACCCTGCGACATGGGCATTATTGAAAATAAAACCTATTTTACCTCACTGTAACATTCTTTCCACTAGGCTATAAAATCCTCTAGCATAGGTCAGTAAAAGATGGAAGGTTGGGAGTAAGGTTAAAAGACAAAAGCCTTTATCTATTTTCAGGGATTTTCACTGCAGACATAGGGTTGAGGGCAATAGTTCCATGTGATGTGCTGAAATTAAGAGGTCAACAGAGTCAATGATATTACGGAGGCTGAGGTTCCTAATGTGTCATTATGTGATATCAGCCTAATTCCCTAATGTGTGTGTGCATGCACACATGTGTAGCCATGCACAGAATTACATATATATGCAAATGAGAAAGAAGAAAGCTAAACAGATCAATATCGACATAGCCAGAGTTAACAAGAGGTCTATGAGCCAGATACTTGAGCTCTCTGTGACTAAAGATGTAAAAGTGAATGTCAGAAATCCCTCAGATAAACATGCAAGAAAACCAATTAAATAATAAATTTTCTAGACAAGAAAAGGAAGAATAAAGCCTATTTGCTACCAAAGACAGCATTAAACATGTGAGTTTTTAAGACTCCAAAACAAAGGGTAGGAACTTAATACCAGGAGAGCTGACTCTGTTTTCCAGTTTGAGAAGCCACTGGCCAGAGTGCCTAGCAGACCCATGGAACTCACGGTGGACAAGGTCCTCTGGCAATAGTTACCTAAGGACACAAACCTCTGTTCTTCTTGGATCGCCCTTCCTTCCTTCCTTCCTTCCTTCCTTCCTTCCTTCCTTCCTTCCTTCCTTCCTTCCTTCCTTTCCTTCTTTCTTTCTTTCCTAAGAATAAAGGAGTGATGATTTCCTCAGCGACTCTCCTAAGTGCAGTCCTCAGTCCAGCAGCAGCATCCCCTATAACTTATTAAAACTGCAAATTCTCGGGACCCACTCCAAACCCACTAAATCTGAAACTCCAAGGTGGGGCTCAGCACTGGGCAATTCACAAGACCCCGGGTAAATCAGATACATGTTGAAGTTCAAGAACCCTGGCTAACATCAAAACTTCTAGACACAAGAGATGGCCTGGAAGTAGGAGAACTGCTGAACTGGGAACTGGGAGAGACTGAGGGAACCAAGACGCCCCTGCACATACTTCTTGCTTTCAACAATGAAATTCTCCTAAGGATTTCTATGGCAAGAATGTCAGTTAGCTTAGAATCGTCAGACAACATCTTCGAAGGACACCCAAGATTATCAGTTATGAATAATATGTTACTTTATTGGACTGAGTTTTTAAATAAAAAGAAAGCTAAAGGCCCTAACTGCATAATGGTTGCAAAACTTTGTGTTTTGGAGCTGAAGAGATTGAGCTCAATGATTAAGTGCACTGGATGCCCTTACAAAGAACCGGGATTCAGTTCCCAGTATGTGCATGGTAGCTCACAATCATCCATCAAAGTTTCAGGGGGGTCCGACACCCTCTTCTGACCTCTGCAGCACTGCATACATGTGGTACAACTATATACATGCAGGCAAAACATTCACACACATAAAATAAAAATGATAAATGGTTAATAATTTTTATTTGTATGAATTTATTTGTATGAAATATGCATTTCATACAATACATCTTGATGACATTTAGACACCCCCCATTTGCATCTCCCATAATGCACCCCTGCCAGATTTCATGTAGAATGCCATATATGTTAAGTCCTGTCAAGTTTGTATCCCCAAAAGTCCATCCATGTGGGTTCATCCACTAGAGCCTGACCAATCCCTCTAGCACCACTCCCCTTAAAGAAGACCAACTCTGCCTCATCCAGCAGTGATATGTTGCCAATATTCCTCCAGCTAAGGTTGGGGCTTTGGCTGGGAACTTGCTCATATGAACTTACAGCAGTGATGATGGCATGCACAAAACCCATGCAAATTCAAACCAGACAAAAACCTAGCATAGAATTGGGGAAATGGGGGTTTTTTAATATATTTTAAACTTACTACATAGTAAGCTCCAGGCCAGGTAAGGCTATGTCTGAGACAGTAAGACCCTGTCTCAAAATAAACAAAGAGGTGGGGGAGTGCTGGAGAGGTGGAACGTGGTTAAAACACTTGCCAGTCCTCCAGGACCTGAGAGTTGTTCCAGCTCCCATGTCAGATGGCTTACATTGCCTGTAACTCCAGATTTAGGGCATCCAGTGGCCTCTTCTGGTATCCATGGCTACCTGCACATACACACATGTACACACACACACACACACACACACACACACACACACGCAAACACATTAATTTTTTTTTGTCTTTTTGAGATGGGGTTTCCCTGTAGCCCCAGCTGGCCTGGAACTCACTATATATACCAGGCTGGCTTCCAACTCATAGAGATCCGCCTGCCCCTGCCTCCCAAGTGCTGGAATTAAAGACATGTGCCACCATACCCAGTTCCTCACAAATTAAAACTTTTTAAAAACATGTTTTATTCTGCAAGCAAGGCCTTAGTTACCTTCAGCAAGAGCGAGCACCAGCAGCCTTGGGGAGCACGGGGCTAGGGGCAGAAGTATCTACTGGAAGGTGAAATGACACTGAGAGACATGGAAATAAGGCCAGGTGAAGAGCCTGGACAGCCACTGGATAGCGGTAGTCCCTTCACCTCAGATACTCCAGAGGACAGCTGTGTGTTGATGCAGTCACAGTGAAATGCTCAGTGCTCATAATCATAACCCTTCTCTCCTCAAAGAAAAGCACCACTACACTCCACAGACACTGTAAGATGACAAGCCCCATTACAAACTTTTGGGGGATGTTTAGAGTGGTGAATTTTACTTATCCAAAAAGCAAACATACAAAGCATGTTTTTAACAATGTCAGATAAAGCACTTGTTTTTTTGTTTTTTTTTTATCCTAGGAAAGAATACTGGGCAAGAATTTGATACCTACCAACTGGTTGTGACTCTATCACCAAACAGCCAGTGTGACACAGGCAAATTACTAAGCCTCTTAGATTTACCTAGGTTGATCATTTTTCATTTCTTGAGGGAGAGATGAGGTAACCTCTCACATCACTTACAGCCCTTCAAAATTCAAATCTATTAAGTGAATCTATACTTTTGGTTCAGCCTAATGTAGAAACATCTTTCTTTAAAACCATCTCCCCCTAAGAACCTAGAAACTCTCAGGAAGCCATCCCATATCAGAAGTTAGAGCATTTCACAATTCACCTTAAGTGGTTACAATTCTGAACTTCAATATTCTTGGAAAAGGAACGCTGTTGCTACATTGTATTTTTTTCCAAGAAATTGTTTAATCTATATAAGTTATTTGACTGGTCATTAACGATCATTGTACCAAGATAGCTCCTAATCAAATTCTGGCAGAATGTAAGTGCCATTGAAAAAGAAAGCACACAGATCTTTCTTCTGAGAAGTACCTATTTTTCTTTCTGGTAGAGCAATGTTATGCAACAAATGCTTCCAACTGGCTTTCTATCAAGGAAAATCATTAAAGATGCAATGCTCTAAGGGACGTGATCATAGGAGCCTGAGATGCTTGTAAGTAATTACATTCATGCTGATAATTAGAAGAAATAGTCTGTATAGTGGATACAGTATAATCACCTTTCACCACTGGTCTTGGATTTGATTTCTCCAAGGAATGCCAAGAAAAGCCTTTATTTAGCTGCAGTTTAGGCTTTACTTAATCCACTTATTTTGTAATGTAAAAAAGAGAGTCTGAAAAAAGAGAATGGGCACCTTGACATTTTAACTGCTTTGTTTTTAATGAAAAAATTCTTCTTTGAAATGAATATAAAGCAGGTGTGGGCAACAAGCCAGTGGGGGCTTGTTTATCAAATAGCCTTGCATGTCCTCAGCAGATGCCTGGCCTAGCCTTCAAATTTCCCCATTGCATTTCTCTGCTCACTTGTATGCATGCATATACAATTGAAAGCATTTCTTACCAGCCTGAACATACATGTTCAGTACATACTATGTGCACTGGAAAAGTATATGCCCACAACCTCGGGAACAGGTCCCAATGCTCAGAATTGAAGAATAAAATTTGCCTCCAAATCTATCACTAGGTCAATGTACATACACGGGTAGAACAATTTATCACAGTTGATGTTTTTCCCCCAACATCACATTGACTGTGGTGAACTCAGAATATGGCCTAGCGGTTAAGAGCGCCGACCGCTCTTACAGGGGACCCGGGTTCGATCCCCAGCACTCACATGGCGGCTGAGAACCGTCTGAAGCTCCAATTCCAGGAGAACTCCAGTTCCAGGGGAATCCGAGACCCTCTTCTGAACTCCGCGACGTTGCACAACACGGGTGCACAGATTTGCATGCAGACAGTACATTCATACACGTACAGAAATAAATAAAATTAATTAAAAAATTTTTTTTAAAATTGACAGTAATTCTCTTTTTTATTTTACAGTGGATCTGTTGCCTGTAATCACTGTGGATGAAAATTTGTTCTAATTTCACTTCTTAATTAAATGGACGATCAAAGAGCAGAGAGGGCACTAAACCAAAGAGACACTTCTAGGTCCTTTGCCACCTAAAACAGTTAATACGGTTCCCCTCCCCTGCTTCCTTTAGGGTTTTTCTTAGTTGTTCTTTCTCATCCCCATTTTGCTGCCTCTGTTGCCAGCTCCTAGGTGATACAAGCCCCCTTAGATTTCTATTTGGTCCTTTTCTTGTTCTAAATTCTGTCCAGGAGGAGGCAGCATCTTTAGTGAAATCAAATAAGCCTGCTCATGCAAATCTAGGAAACAGGCACTTAATATGAGATCTCCAGCCTTAATTTCACGATAAACATCCATCTCTATGTCCACATAAGGATCAGGTGAAAGATCAGATATTATAATGCTGGTAGAATTTTCAAATAGTGGCAGAAAGTGCTATGCAGGCTGCTGGGAGAGAAGAAAAAAATGCTGGTCTTACCCAGCAGTGAATCTTGAATGCTACAATACTGACCTACCAGGCAACTCATGAACTCTTGACTACTGGTACAATAGTGACATGAAAATTGTGGGGGTAGCCAAATACTTTCCGATAGGATTTGAGGCCTGTTCCACAGGAGGTCATTCATGCCTGGTACTATAAGCCTTGTCAGAAGCCCATGGCTCTGGGAGAGGAGGGAGCCCTAGGGGAGAACCTACCACTACCACTACTGCTACTACCACTACTACTGTTGTTTTGCTAAATGCGCATGTGGTCAAACTGCTTTCTAGATATGTATGTTTCCACCCATAGATTAGTGCTGCTTTCAACCTTGGCAGGAGAAGCTTCTTCCTGCAGTGCGTAGCAATGCAGAAACTCCTAACTAGTCCAAACGCTGAGAGTAAGTAACTGTTGAGTGCTCAGCCCTAAATGGGACATCTCTATCAATATCCCCAAGGCTCAGGGAGCATCACAGAAAAGGGAGCAGGAAGTATATATAAGAGCCAGAGGCTAGAGAGATGGCTCTCAGCAGTTAATGACATTCTTTATGGAGTTCAAATCTCAGTACTCACAGCAAGGGATTCACCAACACTTGCAGTTCCATCTCCAAGGGACCCGATGCCCCTGTGGCCTCTGTGGACCAGCACGTACCTAAACACACACACACACACACACACACACACACACACACAACAAATCTTTTTTTAATCTAAGAGCCAGAGGATGGGAAGGCATCCTGTGTGCTGCAGCTTTCTGGACCTGACATGACCATTGCCCAAATATATTCACTTCAGTTATTGTTACCCACACAAGATCGAGCTAACAAGAGCAGCTGACATTCCATCAGGAAACACCACGTGGATGCACTGGGTTACAAAACAAAGGACACGAAGGTAAAACAGGGACATACTGGTGGGCCAGGAGAGAAAGGGACGAGGGAAGGAATGGGTATTATCAAAATACATACATGTATAGAATTGTCAAAGACTAAAGAAAAGATATTCTAAAAAGGAAATAGATAACACGGCACACGAAGCCTTGAGGCCCTGATGACAATAAACAAGTTAACAAGAGAAAACCATTCAAACACACTTTACCTTTGGTGTTTTTATTTGGCTGGTTTTGGTTTTTAGTGTGTGTGTGTGTGTGTGTGTGTGTGTGTGTGTGTGTGACAGGATTCTTCAGAAAAGACGATCCAAAGAAACAGGTAAACTGTGTGCTTTGGGTTAGGTTGGACGAGGAGGTGAATACTCATGGAGAGAGTGCCTGGACACAGGGAATACAACTGGCAGTAATAAACCAGGGTATTCAGCAAGACTTCTCAGATTCTCTTACCAGCTCAACGGCTTTGGCTCCTTTCTCCCTGGTACATGTCTTTTCTATTTTTTTTAGATTGATTATATATATATATATATATATAGATATATATCATACAAGCCATTACGTTACAAATCAAATATAGACCCGTGACCCCCTGCCCCCCCACCCCACCAGAGCTCTGCATTCTGCCAAACATGGTTTTTCATCTTTTCTCAGTCTCTCTCAAAATTTCTTGATGCAGAGGTTTACTGTTTTGAGCAGAAGTTCACCATTTCAGTCAGTTCTTTGACACAGTCTTTTCTGTTGTTGTTGCTGTTCTTATTCCTTCCAATGTGCATCACTCCAAAATATGCAGATATGCATGCCACATATATCCTAGGTTTTAGCATCTTCAGCTTATGATTTTTTTTATTAGGCTGAAAGATGTCATGTTTGAAGTCTCCTCCTTGGCAAGCCCAAACCACCATCAGTTCTGCCCCTGTGTTCCACAGAAAAGACTGTTGTTGTTGTTGTTGTTGTTGTTGTTCTTTCCAATATGCATCACTCCCAACTACTTGGACAAAAGCTCAAGGGGCCATGCACAAGAATTACTTACAAATAGGTAATTGGTGTTAGCATCCAACAGATGAGGGATACCATTCATCATTTGTTTTTCTGGGACTGTGTTCCTTCACTTAACATGATATCTTCTAGTTCCAACCATTTACCTGCAAAGTTCTTGATATCATCTTTCTTTACCGCTGCATAGAGCTACATTGTGTAGATGTACCACATTTTCTCTATCCACTGTCAGTGGAGGGGCACTTGGGTTGGTTCCAGCTTTTTGCTATTGTGAAGAGAGCTGCAGTAAACATGGCTGTGCATGTACCTCTGTGATACAATGAGTCTTGTGGTTATATACCCAGGAGTGGTCAGGTGGTAAGCTCATTTTGAGTCTTCCAAGGGTTCTCCACACTGCTTTCCATAGTGGCTGTACAAGTTCACATTCCCACCAGCTGTGTATGAGTGTTCCCTATTCCCCACAACCTCTCCAGTACCTGGTATCATTTGTTTTCTTGATCCTAACCAGTCTTATCAGAGTGAGATGATATCTTAGTGGTTTTAGTTAGCATTTCCTTAATTATTAGTGACGTTGAACATTTTTTAAGATGTTTCTCAGCCATCTCTAATTCCTCACTTGTAGAGTCTTTCCAGCTCTTTGCTCCATCTTTTGAGTGATTCATTTGTTTTCTTTCTTCTTTGTTTTTTTGAGTAGTTTATATACTCTGGAAATCAATGCTTTGTCAGATGTATCTGAGGTGAAGGTTTCCTCCCACTCTGTGGGTTTTCTCTTCATTTCCTTGATTGTTTCTTTTGATGTACAGAAGATGCTTCTGAGTTTAATGAGGTCCCATTTGTCAATTGTTGATCTTATTTCTTGCGCAGCTGCTGTCTGATTTACGAAGTCTTTTCCTACGTCTGTGTCTTGTAGTCTGCTGCCAACTTTTTCTTCTATTGCCTTCAGAGTTTGGGGGTTCACGTTGAGGTCTTTGATCCATCTGGAGTCTACTTTTGTACACGGTGAGAGGTAGGGGTTTAATTTCATTCTTCTACAAGTGGTGATCCAGTTTTGCCAACACCACTTGCTAAAGATGCTGTCTTCCCTCCATTGTGTTTTCTTGGCCCCCTTGTCAAATATGAGATGGGCGAAATTGTATGTGCTCAAGTTTGGATCTTCAGTTTTGTTCCATTGGTCAACAGGTCTGTTTTTGTGCCAGTACCAAGCAGTTTTTATGACTATAGTCCTGTAGTATAGTTTGAAGTCTGGTATAGAGATCCCCCTGTATTGTTCTTTCTACTCAGGGTTGCTTTGGCTATTCGGGTCTTTTGTTTTTCCAAATGAAATTAAGGGCTTTTTTTTCCAAGCCTGTGAAGAAACTCTTGGGGATTTCAATTGGGATTGCACTAAATCTGTACAAGAGTTTGGGTAGAATGGACATTTCTACTATATTAATTTTCCCAATCCATGAACATGGGAGGTTTTTCCATCTTCTGATGTCTTCTTCAATTTCCTTCTTCAGGGGTTTAAATTTTTTTTCTAGGTTAATTTTGTATCCTGCCACTTTACTGAAGCTCTTAATCATTTCTCGAAGTTTTCTAGTGGAGTTTTTAGCATCCCTTAACTAAACAATCATATCATCAACAAAAAGGGATAGCTTGACTTCCTCTTTTCCAATTAGTGCTCCTTTAATTTCCTTTTCTTGCCTTATTGCCCTGGCAAGTGTTTCAAGCACTATATTGAAGAGGAGTGGTGACAGGGGCATCCTTGATGAGTTCCTACCTTTAAAGGGAATACTTCTGTCATTTCCCCATTTAGGATGATATTGGCTGTGGGTTTCCAATATATGGCTTTGATTATATTGAGGAATGATCCCTCCAATCCAATTCCCTCTAGGGCTTTAAGCATGAAGGGGTGCTGGGTTTTGTCGAAGGCTTTTTCTGCATCAATTGAGATGATCGATTGTGTGGGTTTTGTCTTTCAGTCTATTTATATGTTTTATGATATTTGTTGATTTTTGTATGTTGAACCATCCCTGCATTTCTGGTATGAATCCAACTTGGTCATGATGGATGATCTTCTTGATGAGGGTCTGTATGTGGTTTGCAAGTATTTTGTTGAGAATTTTTGCATCTGTGTTCATTAATGAGATGGGTCTATAGTTCTCCTTTCTGGTTGTATTTTTGCATGGTTTTGGTATTAGAGTTATGCTGGCTTCATAGAAGGAATTTGGGAGAGTTCCCTCTGTTTGTATTCTTCTAAACAATTTGAGTATTTCCACTTCCTTTTGGAGCTTCTCAATCTCTTCCTGTAGCTCTTTGTTTTGCTGGTTGGTTTCCTTTTCTTTTTCAACATGGGATCTTTTCAGTGTTTCCACTTCCTTCCAGAGTTTGTCATTCTCTCTCTCTAGGTCCTTCTTGAGTTTTTCATTCTCTCTCCCTAGTTCTCTGACTTGTTCTTTATACTCTTTGATTTCTTTGAATATGTCTGCAATTGCTGCTCTAAGATCTGTGTCCTGGGCCATCCCCAGGGGGATCCCACTGTAGGCATCTCCCACAGGGTTGGTAGAGCTTGATGTGGAATTATCCTGCACCTTTCCCATGTTGTCCCTTCTTCGTGTCCCTGGCATGTGGGTTTCTCTTTGCCTGTATTTCAGAGTGAATCACAAATGCCTCTTCATTGTGTTGAAGGCTTGCTTTGCTTGCCTCCTTCAGATGCCTTCATTGTTTGTTTGTTTGTTTGATTGATTGATTGTTTTGTTTTTTCTCCTTGCTTATTGAGTGTTGACTTGTCTAAGTTTTAGGCTTTATATTGGAAGTCTAACTCACTCTTCCTTTTCTGTTCTGAAGGTTTGCCAAAGAAATCACTTGGATGCTCCCTCAGCAATTCCGGTTGGGCTGTGGGATATGCCTGGCTTAGCCCAAGCCCCAGTAGTCTGTGCTTCAGGTGGTCCTGGGAAATCCCTGATCTAAGCTCTGTCCACTCAAGCCTCACAGTGTCAACAGGCCCACCTCATATAGCAGCTAGCAGGACGACTCTGCCCCCACAGCCACACAAGGCAAATTAATTAATCCAATGAGAGAATTAACCAATGGGCCAGATAGGATTATTCAACAATCTGCCTGGCTAAAGCACTGGGCTCCTACCTGCGCTTCAGGTGGTCCTGTGAAACCCCAAAACTAAGCTCTGTGCACCCCGCACTTTTGTGTACTTTTAAATTTTTCATAATTTATACTTGAGCTTTTTAGTTGCTCTGTATTATCTTCCAGGTATGATAATCTTTGTTCTGCTACCTCCATTCATTTCTGAAGCTTTTTCCATTCCTTTCCTCTTGATTGGATGAGTGTTCTATTTCCTTTTTCATTTCATCCTGTGATTTCCTTAGTATTTCCACTTCCTTTTGGAGCTTCTCAATCTCTTCTTGGTGCTCCTTGCTTCACTGGTTGGTTTCTTTTTTCAGTGTTTCCACTTCCTTCCAGAGTTTGTCATTTTCTCCCTCTAATTCTTTCTGGAGTTTGTCATTCTCTCCCTTTAGCTCTTTCCAAAGTTTGTCATTGTCTCCCTCTAGGTCCTTCTTGAGTTTTTCATTCTCTCTCCTTAGTTCTCTGACTTGTTCTTTATAGTCTTTAATTTCTCTGAATATGTCTGCAATTGTTCCTCTAAGATCTGTGTCCTGGGCCCCTGGCATGTGGGTTTCCCTTTTTGCCTGTATACTGATGCAAATCACAAATGCCTCTTCACTGTGTTGAAGGCTTGCTTTGCTTGCCTCCTTCAGATGCCTTTTTTTTTCTCCTTGTTTATGGAATGTTGACTTGTCTAGGTTTCAGGCTTTCAATTTTGTTTATATATTGGAAGTCTAACTCACTCTTCCCTTTCTGTTCTGAAGGTTCTCCAAAAAAATCCACTTGGACACACCCTCAGCAATTCCACTTGGTCTGTGGGATATGCCTGGTTTAGCCCATGCCCCGGTACTCTGTACTTCAGGTGGTCCTGGGAACTCCCTGATCTGAGCTCTCTGTACTGAAGTCTCACAGTGGCAACAGGCCCACCTTTAACACCAGCTAGCAGGGCGACTCCATGCTGACAGCCACAAGACACTGATTTAATTATCCAACAAAGCAATGAAACAATTATCCAGCAACCCAGAGATAGAATTATCCCACAATCTACCTGGCTGAAGTGCCCGGCTCCTACCTGTGCTTCAGATGGTACTGGGAAGTCCCCAATCTAAGCTCTCTGCACTGAGATTTTCTTTTTACTTTCTATTTATTTATTTATATATTTTTTTTATCAAATCTAGACCAGTGTTCCCCCATCCCCCACCCCACCAGAGCTCATGCATTCTACCAAACATACTTTTCATCTCTTTCTCAGTCTTTCTCAATATTCTCCATGTGGAAGTTGATGTTTGGCAGCAGAAGTTCACTGTTTCAGTCAGTTCTTTGATGCAGTCCTTCTTTGTTGTTGTTGCTGTTTTTTGTTGTTTCCAATATGATCACCCCCAACTGCTTTAGACAAAACTCAAGGGGCCCTGTACAAGAAATACTTACAACTAGGTAATTGGCACTAGCATTCCACGATGAGGGATACCTTCATTGTTTGTTTTTCTGGGACTTGTTACTTCACTCAGCATGATGTCCTCTAGCTCCGCCATTTTCCTGCAAAGTCTGAATGTCGTCTTTCTTTACTTTTCATTCGAACTCCATTGTGTAGATGTTACCACTATTTCTCTATCCACTCATCAGTTGGGGGCTTTGGTTGGTTCCCAGCCTTGCTATTGTGAAAGAGAGCTGAATAAACATGGCCTGCATGTATCTCTGCGGTGGGTGAGTCCTTGAGGTACATGCCTAGGAGTGGTATGGCTGGGTCAGGTGGCAAGTTCATTCCACAGTCTTCCAAGGGTTCTCCACACTGCTTTTCCATAGTGGGCTGTAAAAGTTTACATTCCCACCAGCAGTGGATGAGTGTTCCCCTTTCCCCACAAAACCTCTCTAGTACTTGGTATCATTTGTTTTTCTTGATCCTAGCCTTCTTATTGGAGTAAGATGATATCTAAAGTGGTTTTGATTTGCATTTCCTTAATGATTAGTGATGTTGAACACTTCTTAAGGTGTTTCTCAGCCATTTCTAATTCCTCACTTGTGAAGTCTCTGTTCAGCTCTTTGCTCATCTATTGAGTGATTCATTTTCTTCTTTCTTCTTTGTTTTTTGGTAGTTTATATATTCTGGAAATCAATTGCCTTGTCGGATGTTTCTGTGGTGAAAAGGTTTCTCCCCACTCTGTGGGATTTCTCATCACTCCTTGATTGTTTCTTTTGATGTACTGAAGCTTTGAGTTTAATGAGGTCCCATTTATCATTGTCGACCTTAATTTTGCACAGCTGCTGTTGATTAAGGAAGTCTTTTTTACGCCTTTCTTGTAGTCTGCCTGCAACTTTTTCTCGATCGCCTTCCGGAGTTTGGGGTTTCACATTGAGGTCTTTTGATCCATCTGGAGTTGATTTTGTACAGGGAGAGGGTAGGGGTTTAATTTCATTCTTCTACAGTGGTGATCCAGTTTTCAACACCAATTGCTGAGATGCTGTCTTTTCTCCATTGTGGCTTCTTGGCCCCCTTTGTCAAACATGAGATGGCTGAAATTGTATGTTGCCAGGTTTGGATCTTTGGTTTTGTTCCATGGTCACCATGTTGTTTTTGTGCCATACCAGGCTTGTTTTTTATGACCCATAGCCCTGTAGTATAGATTGAAGTCTGTATAAAGATCCACCTGTGTAGCTCTTTTCACTCAGGGTTGTTTTAGCTATTCGGGGTCTTTTGTTTTTCCAAATGATTTAAGGACTTTTTTTCCAAGGCTGTGAAGAAACTTTGGGGTTTCGATTGGGTTTCATTAAATCATACAAGGTTTGGGTAGATGGACCATTTTCACAATGTTATTTTCCCCTCCATGAGCATGGGAGGCTTATTCCATTTTTGATGCTCTTCAATTGTCTTTTTAAAGGTTTAAATTTTGTTGTAAAGATCTTTGGTGTCTTTGATGTCGTTAGATTTGTTCCTAGGTGTTTTATTGTTTTGGGGGCTATTGTTAGTGGAATGTCTCTTTGAATTTTTCCAGTTGTTGTTCTTGGTGTAAAGAAAGCCATTATTTTTTTACGTTAATTTTGTAACCTGCCAACTTTGCGCAAACCTGTTATTTTTCTAGGAGTTTTCTGGTGGAGTTTTTAGCATCCCTTAAATGTAAAAATCATATCATCAGCAAATAAGGATAGCTTGACTTCCTTTTTTTCCAATTAGTACTCCTTTAATTTCCTTTTCTTGCCTTATGCCCTAGCAAGTGTTTCAAGCACTATATTGAAGAGGAGTGGTGAGCAGGGCAGCCTTGCCGAGTTCCTACCTTTAAAGGGAATGTTTCATCTTCCCCATTTAGGATGATATTGGGTGTGGGTATATGGTTTTGATTAATTGAGGAATGATCCCTCCAATCCAATTCCTTTTAGGCTTTAAGCTGAAGGGATGTGGATTTTGTCAAAGGCTTTTTCAGCATCAACTGGATGTGGGTGGTTTTGTCTTTCATTCCATTTATGTGTTTGATCATGTTTATGATTTTTGTATGTTGAACTATCCTGTCATCTCTGGTACGAAATCCAATTTGGTCATGATGGTGATCTTCTTGATGTGGGTCTGACGTGATTTGCCAGTGTCCTGTTTAGAATTTTGCATCTATGGTTCATTAGAGAGAGGGGTCTCATAATTCTCCTTTTTAGTTGCTCATCTTTGCCTGGTTTTTGAAATAGAGTGATGCTGGCTTCATAAAGGAATTTGGGAGATTCCCTCTGATTGTATCCTTCTAAAAGTTTCAGTATAATGGTTGTAGGTCTTTTTTAAATGTTTTATAGACTTTGCTGTGAAGCCGTCTGGGCCTGGGTCTTTTTTAGTGGGAGGTTTCTTATTACATCTTCAATTTCTTCATGTATCTGGGTCTGTTTAAGCTGTTTGATCTCTTCTTCGTTGATCTTTGGTGATTCCCAGCATTTCAGATATTCATCCATTTCTTCTAGGTTTTCAAACTTGGTAGAGTTTTTCATGTATTCCCGTATGATTTTCTGGATCTTTTCCTTGTCTGTTATGATATTTCCCTTTTCATCACAGGGTCTATAATTTGGAGTTGTTCCTTCTTTCTTTTGGTTAACTGGGCTAGAGGTCTGTCTATCTTGTTTATTCTTTCAAAGAACCAACTTTTGGATTCATTGATTTTTTTTGTATTGTTTTCTTTGTTTCTATTTCATTGATTTCTGCTCTGACTTTTGTTATTTCTTCCTGTCTGTTGCGTTTAGGGTTCATCTGTTTTTGCCTTTCAAGTGCTTTTAGCTGCAGTGTTAGATCTTTTCACTTGTGCTCTTTCTGTTTTTCTAATGTAGGCACCCAGGGCTATAAACTTCCCTCTTAGGACTGCTTTTAAGGTATCCCATAGGTTTTGTTGTGTTGTATTGTCATTGTCATTCAGTTCCAGGAATGCTTTTATTTCTTTATCTCTTTCTTAACCCATTCATTGTTCAAGAGTGTGTTGTTTAGTCTCCATGTGTTCTTGTAGGCAGTAAGGCTTATCCTGGTGTTGATGTTGAGCTTTATTGCACTGTGGTCTGATAGAATGGATGAAATTATTTCAATCTTTTTGTATTTGTGGAGGTTTCTTCTGTGTCCCAGTATGTGGTCTATTTTGGAGAATGTTCCATGGGGTGCTGAGTAGAAAGTGTATTCTCTAGTATTAGGATGGAATATTCAGTAGATGTCCATGAGGTCCATTTGGTGTATTGTATCATTCAGTTCAGATGTCTCTCTGTTTATTCTTTGTCTGGTTGTCCTGTCCAAAGGACTCAGTGGGGTATTGAAGTCCCCTATTATGAGTGTACTGGGGATAACCTGTGCCTTGAGGTCCTGGAGAATTGTCTTTATAAAGTTTGGTGCACCAGAGTTTGGGGCATATATATTCATAATTGTGAAATCTTCTTGGTGAATTTTTCCTTTGATAAAAATGTAATGGCCTTCTTTGTCTCTTCTGATTTCTTTTACTTTGAAGTCTATTTTGTCTGATATTAAAATAGCAACATCTGCTTTCTTTTTGGTACCATTTTCTTGGAATATTTTTTGCCATCCTTTCACTTTAAGGTGGGGTCTGTCCTTGAAGGCAAGATGTGTTTCTTGTAGACAGCATATTGATGGGTTCTGTTTCCTAATCCAATCTCCCAGTCTATGTCTTTTGATTGGGGAATTTAGTCCATTAATATTTCAGGTTCTGCCTGATAGGTTTGTGTTGCTTCCTTTTGCCTTATTATCCATTTGTGGTTTGGGTTTAGGTTTCTACTTCTGCAGTTATGCTTTTATTGATTTCTCTTTCTAGGTGCCTGGGGTTGGTTGCTCCTTTCTTCTGTCCTTTGAATTGCTTCAAGTATTCTCTGAAGGGTTACTTTTCTGGACATGTATTCTTTCAACTTGGTTATGTCATGGAAGGTTTTTCTCTCTTCCTCAACTATAATTGACATTTTTGCTGGGTATAGTAACCTGTGTTTGCATCTATTGTCCTTTAACACTGGGAATGCTTTGCTCTAGGTTCTTCTTGCTTTCATAGTTTGCATTGAGAAGTCAGTTGTAATTCTGATAGGTTTCCCCTTATAGATCACTTGTTGTTTTCTTTTGTGGTTTTAAGGATTTTGTCTTCGTTTTGGGTGTCTAGTATTTTAACTATGATGTGGCGTGGAGAATTTCTTTTCTGATCTTGTCTGTTTGGAGTTCTATGTGCTTCTTGTATTTGTATTGGTTTGTCTTTTTTTAGTTTGGGGAAGTTTTCATCTATTATTCTGTTGAAGGTCTGATCAATACCATTCTCTTGGGATTCTTCTCCTTCCTCTATTCCTATGATGCGGAGGTTTGATCTTTTCATAGTGTCCCACAGTTCCTGGTTGTTCCACTTTTGTGTATTTTTAAATTTTTTATAATCTTTCCTTGAGGTTTTTAGATGTTCTGGTTATCTTCCATGTCTGATATTCTTTGTTCTGCTTCCTCCATTCTGCTTCTGAGGCTTTTTCCATTCCTTTCTTCTTGATCGGATGAGTGTTTGATTTCCTTTTTCATTTCCTCTTCTGATTTCTTTAGTATTTCTACTTCTTTTTGGAGCTTCTCAATCTCTTCCTGTAGCTCTTTGCTTTGCTGGTTGGTTTCCTTATCTTTTTCAGCATGGCATCTTTTCAGTGTTTCTACTTCCTTCCAGAGTTTGTCATTCTCTCTCTCTAGGTCCTTCTTGAGTTCTTCATTCTCTTTTCTCAGTTCTTTGATGCACTGTTTATAATCTTGTAGTTCTTTAAATATGTTCCCAATTGTGTTTCTGATATCTGTGTCCTGTGGCATCCCCAGAGGGATCCCACTGTAGGAATCTTCCATAGGGTTGGTAGAGCTTGGTGCGGGATTATCCTGCCCCTTTCCCATTTTGTCTGTTCTTCGTGTTCCTGGCATATGGGCTTCTCCTTGCCTGTATTCCAGTGTGAGTCCTGCTGGTCTCAGGAGATCTCAGATCTCAAGACTCAAACAACCCTACCTTTAATACCAGCTGGGAGGATAACTCCGCCCCCACAGCCACAAAAGCCAATTAAGCCAAAGACAACTGGATTAACGGATTAACTAGGTTAAGTCAATCAACAATCAGCCTTGCTGAAGCACCCAGCTCCTACCTGCCTTCCTGCACTTCCGCTGGTCTCAGGAGATCTCCAGATTTTATTTTTATATACGTGTACATATATGTCTGTTTGTATATACATGCATATGTGTGCTGGTACCTGCAGAGGCCAAACGAGGGAATCAGATCTTCTGGAGCTGGAGTTCCAGTTGGTTCTGAGACACTTGATGGGGGTTCTGGTCCTCTGAAAGAACTGCAAACACTGAGCCATCTCTCCAGTATCCCATCTCCAGCACATTTCTTAATGAAGATCTTAAAACGTTCTCCAGGGGAGAAGGGTGAGGAGAAGAGTAACCTTTTTCCTTCTGTTTTCAAATTCCACAGCATACCCTGAGCCTTATTAAAGTACTTGAGTACTTTGTTTCTCCTCCCTTTCTTCCAGAGGTAAATTTCTCTACTCCAAAGCTCAAAATATACTTTGTGTAAATTTCATATGTGGCTGATTACCAAATCCAAATCCGTGTATGCTGTCTCCATCCTCATTGCTACTTGACATAACATAGGCTCATAGGAACCTAAACTTAGCACATCCAAAGTCAAATCATTATCACTTCACCTGTTATGAACTAAATTGTATGCCCTCTGCCCATCAAAAAAAAATCCTATGTTCAAATCCTAGCTTCCATATCTCAGTATGTGACCTTATTTCTAAATAATATCATTATTGCAAATATAATTATATAAGATGAGGCCTGCAAGATGGCTCAGTGGATAAAAGCACTTGCCATGTAAGCCTAACTACCTGAGTTCTCAGAACCCATGTAAATGTGGAAAGAGAGAAATGAGACCCAAAGTTGTCCTCTGACCTATGCATATACACTTAGTGTTATGTGACACTATGCCTGGAGAGATGGGAACAAATGTCTGCTCACCTCAGACAGGGAGCCAATGACAGACAAAGTAAGAATAGCACCAAAGGCAACTTAGTGAACCAATGAATCTTATTGTGGTTATTTAGAGGCGTGGTTATTTATAGGCAATGTGTTACTTACAGGAACATTAATACCTAAAATAACCACCAAAGCCTACCCTAGCATGGGTGATGTTTCACGAAAGCAGGAAATGTACAACCTGCAGGCAGCTCAACAGGTTGGGGAGCATCATTTCCAGGTGTCTCACCTGGACTGAGTTTCTTTCAGGCAGTTCAGCTTGTTTGAAAGTGTCTCTTAGCAGTTATTAGAGCTTTATACACTTGGGATCAATTTCAAGAACTTCCTGAAGCTGAGTTGTTTACTTTCTGACCTTAAGGAAGTTTCCCTGCAGGACGGAATGTTTCACCTCCCCTCAAAACATCCTGTTCTTTATTTTCCCTTCCTTTAGAACATCCTGTTGTTTACCCAGCTTCCCTCCAACATGGAAGGAAACTGTTATGCAACATGCAGAGAGGCATGCAAGCACACACACACCTTAATTAAAAAAACTATTATGATAGGACCTTCCAGCATCAATCAGATTTCTTCTCAAGTTGGTGTATTTAGTTTGTTCTGTTTAATTTTTGATACTGTGTTATATAAAACTCTATTTGGCTTTGATTTGATTGAGTTTATTTTGGTTAGTTATTTGGTGTTTTTTTTTTTTCAGTCACCCAGAGGGAAAAAAAAAAACACCAAATAACTAACCAAAATAAACTCAATCAAATCAAAGCCAAATAGAGTTTTATATAACACAGTATCAAAAATTAAACAGAACAAACTAAATACACCAACTTGAGAAGAAATCTGATTGATGCTGGAAGGTCCTATCATAATAGTTTTTTTAATTAAGGTGTGTGTGTGCTTGCATGCCTCTCTGCATGTTGCATAACAGTTTCCTTCCATGTTGGAGGGAAGCTGGGTAAACAACAGGATGTTCTAAAGGAAGGGAAAATAAAGAACAGGATGTTTTGAGGGGAGGTGAAACATTCCGTCCTGCAGGGAAACTTCCTTAAGGTCAGAAAGTAAACAACTCAGCTTCAGGAAGTTCTTGAAATTGATCCCAAGTGTATAAAGCTCTAATAACTGCTAAGAGACACTTTCAAACAAGCTGAAC